>JAKOGI010001943.1:110000-137500 GCA_029747015.1 Carnegiea gigantea
TAATTTTCTGTTCTATTTTTGCCATCATTTATCAGTTTGTTAGAAATTAGGTTAACAATAGTATTGTTTGTATTTTTATGTATTTCATGTGACTTTAGGGTTTATATAAAGTCCTAATATAATATTATTTAATTTAGGAATTTTAAAAAATTATTGTTTAATTTTTCAAAATTATTTCATTAATTGGAGACATGTAGGTTTTACTTTAATAAATCTAGAAATTGAGTTTTAAATTTTGGTTCTACGTTTTTAGGGTTTGATAAAATCTAGAAAATTAGGTTTTATAATGTGGTTAATTTTATTATTTATTTTTATATTTATTTAAGTGCAGTTTATTATTATTTAATTTTAGATTTTATTTTCTATTTAGTATTTTCTGCAGTTATTTTCTATTTTATGTTTTTGTAATTAAGTGGAAAGATTTATAGGGGTATTTGCATATTATTAATTGAGTTATTTTGTGTGAATTTGACATAAATTTTCTGCTTGATATTTTCTATTTTAGTTTTTAGTTTAATATTGTGAGAATATTTTCTTTCGAAATAATTCAGTAGAGTATTTACCGTTTTATTTAAATAAATAGAATTAGCACGTTTTGGAGTAATAATGAATAATTTTTCAAATGATTATTTGTTTAATTTGATTTGTTTTACCAATTAAAATAAAAAAGTGAAAAAATATTAGATTCATAAATTTAATTGGATCAAAACTAGGTTGTTCATATATCTTTCTTCATAGGACTGTTCCTAATTTCCTATGCTATATTCTTATTTAAAAGCCTTAGCACTGGTTTAATTTGTGACTGCACGATAAATCTGTAAATTTCGGCGCCGTTACTGGGGACAAAAAATAAAATTTGTCAGTTTTTTATCTTTTTAATTTTACTGGTTGTATTATTTTATTTTAAATCTATTATTTTAGTTTTGTAAGTTGTTTTAGTTTATGATATTAAGGAGTGGTCGTGTGATCGATGAAAAAACGAGCATATGTTTGAGGAGCTACAAAGCAAAGTAAGTGATTCTGAATCTATAAGCTCTGAATTGGTAAGTTGTGAAAATATTAAAGTTGAGATGGCTATTTTAGGTGAACTTGCCACACCTAGTTTAGAAACACAACCTTTGCCTATTACTTGTCCTGCATTAGACTGACCACTGAAGCTGAGCTCAAGATTTTTAAACTTACTACCTAAGCTTCATGGCTTCCCGGTAAGGATCCATATTGTCGTACTAATAAGTTCATTTTTATATGCTCGATCACGCAACCTGAAAGCATTACCCAGTACCAAATTAGGTTGAGAGTTCTTCCTTTTTCACTTCAAGATAAGGCCAAAGATTGACTATATTACTTGCCCCTCGCAACATTCACTACATGGACTCAAGTTTATAAAGCATTTTTAGAAAACTTTTTTCTAGGATCCAGAATTAGATCTATTAGAAGAGAAATATCTGGCATTAAACAAATGACTGGGGAAATTTTTCTCGAGTATCGCAAATGTTTTAATAAACTATGTGCTCCTTGTCGCCAATATCAAATTTCTAAACAATTACTAATCTAATGTTTGTATGAAGGTTTATTACCTATTGATAAAAATATGGTAGATGATGCTAGTAAAGAGGCTTTAGTTAATAAGACTTCAACTCATGCTAGAGAATTGTTTAATGTTATGACCCAAAACACCCAACAATTTAAGCATAGGGAATCCCAATTTAGGAAGGTTAATGAGCTTAGTTCAGGTCTATTTGTAGACAGCTAATTGTCTAATATCGCTCCTATGTTGAACAAACTCGTCACTGGAGGAGTTTAGAAAGCAGTAGTATGTGGTATTTACTGTTTAGAGGGACATGCTACTAATACGCTCCCTATACTTCAAGGGGGCATGTGAGTGCTGTATTTTCTAACCAAGGTTAGAAGAAGTATAACCATACTACAACACTTATAATGAAGGACCCTAAACTTAGGTATGGACTTACGAACAACCTGCCAAGTTGTGACCAACCACCACGTCAACTGTCTGCTAAGGATAGAGCAACTTTCATTTTAGAGCAAGTTATGAAAAAAGATAGATGATTAGAAATAGGAGATTGACACTAAGTTTCAGAACATGGAAATAACTCTTACATAGGTCCAAGAGAGATATGTTACAACTGATACAATAATTAGCAATCTACAGAGCCAAATGCAACATAGGTTTCCATCTCAACTTTTCTAGAACCGGAAGGAAGATGTGAGTTCCATGAAGCTTAGAAGTGGGAAAGAGTTGAGGGAACCTAGGAAGAGTAGAGAGGAAGAACAAGAAATAGAGGTTAACAGGCTTGAACTAAGCAAGGAAAAAGATCCCACCTCTAATGCTAAGGAAGTGGGTGAGAAAAAGGAATCTTACAAGTCATTACTAGATTTACTAAGTGGACTGAGAGGGATAACTTCTAGGGCAAATGAGGCAAACGAAGAGATCTTAGAAAAATTTAGGAAGGTAGAGATCAATATCCCTCTCCTAGATGCCATTAAGCAAGTGCCTTATTATGCATTGTTATGCTAAGTTCCTTAAAGAGCAAATAGAAAGGGAACAAAAAGGTAAGTGTTAGGGAAATCTAATGTGCTCCAAAAGAAGCTTCCCCCTAACTAAGGAGCTAGATGTATTCTTTATTCCTTGTAAAATTAGAAATATTTGCTTTAGAGTCGTGCTTGATTTAGAAGCCTTCATTAATGTAGTGCCTAGATTCATTTATGATAAATTGAACTTAGGGAGTTAAAGAAAACTAGTCTAATCATTCAGTTAGCTTATAGGAGCAATGAATACCTAGATGGAGTCCTAGAGGATGACGTAGCCCAAGTTAATGAGCTTATTTTTCCTGTTGATTTTTACATATTGGACATTTGTGATGCATGCCATGACATTCAATATTTCTTGGTAGACCATTTCTTAAAACATTTAGGAAATAAATAGAAGTGCATGGAGGAACATTGACAATAGAATTTGATGATGAAATTATTAAGTTCAATATTTTTGATGCCATTAGATTTCCTACTGATGTGAATTATCTCTATGCACTTGATGTGATCAATGAATTGTCCTAGGATGTTTATAAATTATCTCATGCAGATGAATTATTAACTGTGGTTACTTAGGATTTGGATCAATTTGTGTTTTAAAACATGCACTACTATATCGATGATCATATAGTAGATACCATAGAGTATTTGTTGAAAATGCACGTAATTAACAAATCTAAGAAGCAAGAATTGCCTTAAAGTCATACAAAGTTCCTACCCTCTCTCATTTCATCCCCTAAACTAGAATTGAAACCATACCTAAAAATCTTAAGTACGCTTATTTAGGGGATGATGAGACCTTGCCTAGTATAGTCTCCAATGCCTAAAAATCTTAAATATGCTTAGCTTATTTAAGAGACGATGAGACCTTGCCTATTATAGTCTCTAATGCATTTACATTTGAATAAGAGAATAAATTTATGAAGGTGCTTAGAGAATATAGTAAAGGGTTAGGGTAGACTTTAGTTAACCTTAAAGGATTTGGCCCTACTTTATGTTCACAAAAAATCACATTAGAATCAAATGCTAAGCCCAAGAGAGATTCCTAGGGAAGATTGAATGCATCTATGATGGAGGTGGCTCAAAAAGAAATTCTTAAGTGGTTATATGATGGAGTACTAATATACCCCATATCTTATTATAAGTGGGTTAGTCCCATTAATTGGTTCCTAAAAAGGGAGAAGGACAACAATAGTTCAGAACAAGCGACTTATTACATATTAGAGGTCGGAGTGGCTGGAGAGTGGCATTGACTATAGAAAGCTAAAGCCCATAAAGAAAGACCTTTTTGTTTGCCTTCATGGATCCAATGTTAGCGAAATTAGCTGGGAGGTCACATTATTGCTTTCTTGATGGATATTTAGGTTATAGCTCCTGAAGATTAGGAAATGATGACTTTTACCTGTCTTTTTAGCACCTATGCGTTCAGAAGGATGTCTTTTGGTCTATGTAACACTCTTGTTGCATTTCAGATATGCATGACGAGTGTTTTATCTGATTTTATCACCAAAATTATGAAAGTTTTAATGAATGATTTTATGGTATATAGTGATTCATTTGATGAATGCTTACATCATCTCACTTTAGTGCTTTAGCATCATATTGAGACCAATTTAGTGCTTAAATTTAGTGCTTTAGCGTCGTAAGATTGCCTACATCTGGATCTCCTCAGATTCCGCAAAAGCAGAACTCATACTGGGAGGTAGTGTTGTTGTCATTTCATGGTGGAGTATGGGTTAGTACTAGGGCATGTACTGTCATCTATCAGATTAGATGTTGACAGTGCTAAAGCAGATGCCATTCAATCTTTGCCCTATTCATAGTGTGTCAAGGACACGAGGGCATTTTTAGGTCATGTTGGGCTTTACAGAAGATCTATCAAGGATTTTTCTAAGGTTGCCTCTCTTTTATGTATTTTTCTTACAAAAGATGTTTTATTTGATTTTAATGAGAACTGCACGAGAGCTTTGACCAATTGAAATTGAAATTGACCACCACTCTAATAGTATAACCCTCCTAATTGGGTCTTACCTTTCGAACTGGTATGTGATGCTAGTGATAAGGTAGTAGGGGCAGTTTTAGGTCAATGAATAGGGAAGGTACATTATGTGATCTATTATGCTTCTAGAACTCTAAACCCAGTACAATGTAATTACACTATTATGAAAAAAGGAAATGTACGCTATTGTTTTTACTTTAGAAAATTTTTGTCCTCGTCTGTCAGGGGTTAAGTTATTGTTTATACTGATCATTTTTCTTTTAAGCATTTATTGAATAAGAATGACTTAAAACCTAGATTGATTAGATGAGCCTTACTCTTACAAGAATTTCAATTAGAAATTAGAGACAAGCTAGGAGCTAAAAATTTAGTAGCTAACTATATAAGTAGGTGCAAAAATAGGAAGAGTGGTAATCTATTGAGTGATCATTTTCTTGATGAGATTTTATATGCTGTCACTAATAGGCTACCTTAGTATGCTGATATCATTAATTAGATAGTTGCCAAAACCTATCCTAAAGATTTGTCTATAGCCCAAAATGAAAAGATGCGAGTCTAGTCTAAATATTATGTTTGGGATGAGCCATAGTTATGGAAACTGTGTGGAGATCAGATCATAAGGCATTGTGTAGATGACAGTTAATTTCATTCTATTTTTACTTTCTGCCACTCTTCTGAAAGTGAGGGATGTTTTGGACTAAAAAGAATAGCGCATAAAGTTCTTAAATGTGGATTTTATTGACCTACTATTTTTAGAGATGCCTATAAATTTTATAAAAGATGTGAAGCATGCTAGAAGATAGGTAATTTATCTGGAAGGAATCAAATGCCTCTATATAATATGTATGTTTGTGAGATTTTTGACGTATGGATTATTGATTTCATGGGACCTTTTCCTTCTTCTTTTGGTTTTACTTACACTCTTACACTCGTTGATTCTATAACTAAGTGGATTGAAGTTGTGGCTACTAGAGCTGATGACGCTAAAATTATGGTGAAGCATGTTAAATTTCTTCTTATGCATAGATATGGCTTACCTAAAGCAATCATCAGTGATGGGAGGACACATTTTTATAATAAAACCTTAGGTGCCTTGTTAGCTACATATCATGTAACTCATACGGTGTCTACTGGTTATCATCTCCAAACAAATGACCATGTCGAAATCTCTAATGAAGATATCTTAGGCACATTAGAAAATGTTGTAAGGCCGGATAAGAAAGGTTGGAGTCTTAGGTTAGATGAAACTATCTGGGCATGTAGAATTGCATATAAGACACCTATAGGTATGTCACCTTATGGGTTAATTTTTGGTAAAGCATATCATATCCCTGTAGAGTTATAACATAAATCATATTGGACTGTGAAGCAGTGTAATTTAGATTATGACCTAGTAGGTAAGGAGCATAAGTTGTAATTGCAGGAATTAGAAGATATTCGCCTAGAAGCGTATGATAATCAGTGATCTACAAAGGTAAAGCCAAACATTTCATGGTGCCAAGCTTACTATGAGGGAATTTCAAGTAGGGGAAAGAGCATTGTTATTCAATTTCAAAATTAAGACTCTTTCCCGGTAAGTTAAACTCTAAGTGGCTTGGACCTTTTGAGGTAGTAAAGACTTATCCACATGGTACTGTTGAAATTAAATCTTTTTCTAATTATAAGATTTTTAAGGTAAATGGTCACAGGCTAAACCACTTTTATGAAAGAGATCAGGTATGCTTAGTAGAGGATATCTGATTAGAAGATCTGTGAGCTTCATTTGCATTGAGCAAACGACAATAAACAAAGGTGTTGGCTGGAAGGTAGCCCAATGTTTTCAAGGAAGCATACATTTAATTATGCTTTATCTTCATTATTTTTATCATTTTGCATGCATTAGGGACAATCCATGAATTAAGTGTGTGTGTGTGTGTGTGTGTGTGTGTGTGTGTGTGTAGGGGATGCATTCTGCATTTAGTTCATGCATTTTTCATTCTTTTAAAAAAAGGAAAAAACCAAAAACAAAAACAAATTTTTTTATGTCTTTCTTATAAAATAATGCGTAATTATGAGTTTATGCTAGGTTTTCTTGCTTAAAAGTTTTTGGTTTTACTATTTTTAGTTCATTCCTTTGTGAGTAAAATTTTTGAGCATGCTCAATATCATTGATAGTAGTTTAAGTTGATCCTTATATATCTCTTTAATGAGTAACTGTCATGATTATTTATCTTATTTGATCACATTCTATAACAGCATTAGAGGAAATAAAAGGACCTAGTATGTTCTTCTAGACTATTGAATTAGTAGAATAATTCATTAAAATTTGGATTTTTCTTGTCTTGTTAAAAAAACAAAAAAAAAAAGAGAAGAGAAAGAAAAGACAAACATTGGTTTACCAACACAGGTTGGTTCAAATGGTACGGTACTTGTTTCCTTCGGAAAAGTTCACCCCATTTGGGGCTGTTTATGACTCAAGACATGCCAACAATAGTTTATATTAAAAAAAAAGTTATTAGATTACCAACTTGGACAGGAGTAGATGGTTCAACACCTTTCTCCCCAAGTTTAGGTATTAAGTTGAGCTTTATGTATGGAGTAACCCATGTTAAGAGAGTCATACTCTTTCTCGAACCACACTGACAGTAAAAAAAAAAAATGAACAATGATTAAAAAATTACAAGATAAGCTTAGAATCAGTTTCAGTGAGTTATTTCTTCTAATTTAGTTGTCACTGTAGCCATACTGGACCTTAAATTCTCATGTCATAAACTTTTTACATCTCTTAATTTGTGTATGCATGCTTAAAAAGATATGGATGATTATTGTTCTTGTTACTTTGTTAAACAGATATTGTTGGCTAATGAAGAACTATTTGGTAGCTGTTGGATGTTTGGTAGTTGTTCACTTGTTGGAGGAAAAGCTAATAAATTTTAAATCAAACCATTTTTAAAGCAAGCCAATGCTTAGCGTCTTAGATTTCTTTACACAAGGACGTCGAAAGTCCAAGTGCGGGCGAGTTTGTTAAGTTATATTTTATGCATATTTTTGATATTTATTTAATTTATCTGATATAGTTTACTTTGCCTAACTTATTTTATTTTGTTCATTTTTAGGTAAAGTTCCATAATGTGAAGGAGAGAAGAAAAGGATGTTAGAAAGTGGATTTTTAACATTGAAGAGCTCCCAAGTTTATACATGAAGCCCAAGATGTATGTAAGTCGATTCTCCTCATCCTATTCACGTGATGCACAAAGTCAAGAAGGAAAATTTAATGCAAATAAATTTGTCAATTTGACTGTCTTAACATCTAAGACTTAGCTGGGTAACTTATGGCACTTGCGAGAAGCCAATTCATAATTGTTTGCCGGGGGGGGGGGGGGGGAAGACACGTAGGAGATGGGATAGATTGGCAAAGGGGAAATTAGGCAATATAACATTATAAAAGGAGATAGCGTGGGATTCATGAATGAAAGGATACATCATCAGCACCTTACACATCATCACTAAAGCGTTCCAGCCATGCTTGCTCTGCCCCTTATCTCTTGGTCATCCTCACTTTTAGTGCCATTCATAATTACCAGCATCAATTCCATCATCATCATTCTCTTATCACAAAAAGGAGTATTGTCTTTTTATTTTATAAGTTTAGCTTGTTATTCAACACAAATTAATTGGATAATTTATGTATTTTAATTTTTAATATGAGTGATTAATTTTGTTGTACTTAGCGTAATGTATTTGAAATCATGCTAAATTAATTATTTTAAAACAAAATTTGTGCTTTACTGCCTAATTGATTTTTATTTCATGATTCTATAATAGTTTGTGTTTACTATTCATGATATTTATCTTAGATTACTTAGAATACATGTTAATTAGTTTTATATGAATTTATATGATAGTTTAAAGAGTTTAAGTATATAAAAGCTGAGTCTTTTCAGCATAAATATCACCCTAATTGATCTTAGATGCCTCAAACTTGTCTCTTTTAATGAGAAAATCATTATAGATCTTTGTTGAATCAATTTGATTGTAAATTGGTTACATGGTGTTGAATAATATTTTTCTAATACTTAATGCTCAAGTTTGATTTAATGCTAGGATTATCAAAACTAGTAGGGTTGATATTAGAGTTGGACATAGGTGAACTACAACTTAAGGAAAAAGGGAAAAAAATCCAGTACTGGGTGTCTTCTACAGTCTATTTCATGGAACAAAAATGAATTTGTGTGTTGAAAATAAATATTAATTTGCTTGATGGATATCGATTATGTTAAGTATTTTCTCAAATCTGGTGTCTTTGATAATTATTTGTTTGTTCTTTAGTTAATTTATTTCCTTAGTTAATTCTCATTCTTAAATTTATAGACATTAATATTAAATTTTGTTTACCCCCTTAAAAGAGCAGTATTTAGGCGTGCCTAATAAATTTTAGATTAATTATATTTTAATTTTTAGTGTGTTTTAATTTTTAGACCAATTTTCTATTCAATTCTTGCCATTATTTACCGGTGTGTTAGAAATTAGGTTAAAAATAGTTTTGTTTTGTGTTTTTACATATCTTATGCCAATTTAGGGTTTATATAAAATCCTAATTTGATAGTATTCAATCTAGTAATTTCCATAAATTATGTTATAATTTTTTAGAAATATTTCATGAATTGGAGACGTGGAGGTTTTTACTTTAGTAAATCTAAAATTGTGTTTTTAATTTTGGCTTAATATTTTTAGGGTTTGATTAAGTCTAGAAAATTAAGTTTTATAATCTGATTAATATTATTATATTTTCATATTTATGTAAGTGCAGTTTGTTAGTTATTTAGTTTCAAATTTTAATTTATGATTAATATTTTCTACATTTATTTTCAGTGTTATTTTTCTAAAATTAAGCAAAAATATTTTTGAAAATATAAATTTAAGCTTTTGTAGATTATTAATTGAAGTTATTTTCTTCTAATTTTGACATAACTTTGGTGCTTGATATTTTCTGTTTTAATTTTTGATTTAATATTGTGAGAAAATCTCTATTTTTATTTTTCTCAGAATAATTTGTTTGAATATTTACTATTTTATTTCCAGAATTAGGATTGGCATGTTTCTTAGTAATACTGAATAATTTTTGAGATTTTTTTAATTTTATTGATTTTAGCAAATAAAAAAACAAGTAAAAAAAATATTAGAGTAGTAAAGTTAATTAGATTGAAACTAGCTTGTTCATTTATCTTTCCTCGTGGAATCGATCCCTACTACGCTATGTATTTAAAAGTCGTAGTAGTGGTTTAATTTGAAACTCTACAACAAACTCTACATCGATCCTCCTCTAAAGATGCTCCAGAGGATCCAATCAAAGAGGGCATTGAGGCGACCCATATTGACAAGAAGGAGGCCATTGAGAATACCATTGATGGGATTTAGGCTTGATCCCTATTCCCAATTCATTTCTCCATCAATCGTCAAACTTTATTTCTATGGATTTATTGTCCCTGTTTTGGGCCTTTGAGCTGTTAGTGCATGAACTATTCCCCCCTTGCTTTGTCTGATTCGACAGTGCATATACATGTTATGACATTTTATTTCACTTAGAATGCATGGTGACTTTTTATGCTCGAGCGAATTCAAAGTCTATTTTGCTATATGTCTATATTTCTTACTTTCCTTTCCTGTTCTTCATTGTTTTCTCCTTGACACATTAATGCATTCCTCAATTTCAAGACGGGCTCATCACCAGTTCACGGTTTATTGGTTTGGTGGATCCTAGGACCCTTAGGGGCTAAAAGGCATAGCCTTGCTTGTCATATAGAAAGGTTTACCTAGTTGGGCGTATCCAAGTTATGTGCCCCCTAGGGAATTGATGTGTACTGGGACAGAGATTTGAGTTATACTTATCCCATGACCCGGACACCTGTTGGTTTAGCCAAATCTTACATTAACGTGTGATTCAACCAAACTATTGCACTCATTTAGACTGCTTCCTTAAAGGGCGAGGACGAGTTCGTTTGCAAGATCGACACCTTATCGTTCATCTCGCCTATCATGACGTTCATGGGATAAGTCTAGGCATCAGCCGAACAACCTGATCCTTGCATCAATGTATTATTTAACAAAACTTTTGTATTTGGTTAGACCCCTTCCTTAAGGAGGTAAGATGAGTTCAGTTGCAAGTTCGCCAAACTATCGTTATCCTCGCCTATCACGACAATTATGGGATAAGTTTAGACACCAATAGAACGAACTGATCCTTACATCAGCATATCCCAATTGTTAGTCGGGTTTTTTCATTAAACCTTATTACTTCTTTCCAATTTCTTCTTTCAAAATTTGAGGCTTTCGGTTGCTCTTTTGTGCCCATTTTGCATGTCTAAATTTGCTATTTTAGTACATTCTGTCCCTCTTGCCTTAAAATTTAACGACAGACAATCCAAAAATGGATATAAAGAAACTTAGCATTAATTGAAATTCATAAGGAATACAATCGGGGAGTAGCCAAACATATAAGCTACACGTTACACTGAAGCAATTCTTTCCTAGAGATAGACTATACAAGCTACCTTTTGCCTACATCATATGGAGTACCCGTTGAGGTTGTCAGAGTGTCAGGTTCTTGGTGCCTTATCTTCCTTGAGCATTGTGACTTTGAATGTCCTAGGGTGCACTTCCTCAACGATCATGCATGGACCCTCCCAAATAGGAGTGAGCTTCCATTGGGCTAGGTCGCCTTCCTGTAGGGGTCGCTCTTTGACTTTGCAATTGTAGAACCAAGTCATCCTGATTTTAGCCATCTTCTCCCTAAGGTATGCATCGCCCCTCACTATGGGTAGCAGGTTGAGCGCTTCTCTTGGTGCTTTGCTGTTATGGTCCTCTTGAGAGGTGATTACCTAATGAGTCTACATTCGAGTTATGTGGGATTTAATTTGGAGAGATCCAGATATGGATAGTAGTACCTCAACATATATAATTACTCATAGAGAAACCGATTCCAATGGGCTCACATAAAAAGTTTTGAGAAAATATTTTAGAAGTTAAAAATCATTTGATGAATAATAGTAGCAAGCACGACACATAAGTACTTAAAACAACATTAATGACAATGAACAATAGAGGAGGGGTAGGAGTTGTCCGCGCCTTAAGCAGCAAGCAGCAACATAAAACTTATCTGCCTAAGAGTAATCTACAACTTAAACAGTTGGATATGGTGGAGTAACAATGCAGTTGCGGTGCAGGTCCCACTATTATAGAATATAAAGTAAATGCAAGATAGCATAAAAGCCAGCACAACACCACATATTTCTTACCATTTAGTAACCAAAGAATCCAAGAAGAAGGGCCAACAAAAAAATTTGTACTCGCCTAGAATCTGCAAATCCTATCCCAATGGGTATGGGTATGGGTGGTGAAAATAGAAAAAAATGGGTATGAGGCAGGTATTGCTAAAATGGGTATGGTTATTGATATGGGTATGGATATAGGTTCTACCCGCCCCATACCCGTTTTATCAACACCCGCCCCATACCCGCTCCATATTTGCCCCATATAAAACTCGTATCCGTTTGTTTAAAGTTCTGATTTGTTGCTTATACTTGGATATTTTGCTAGTTGCATTCAATTGTATGGTATTTAAGACCTTGATTGGACATTTTGTTAGAAGCTGTAATTGTCAAGTGGTAACTTATTACTTTGATTGGTAAACTTTTAGTTATAATCGATATGATGTGATATGTTGTTAGAAGCTTGAGGTTAATATAACAAATTGGCTATTTGATGTCGAATATAGGTATAACATAGGTTTAATTCTTCTTTGTCTATATGCACCTAAATAAAACCCATATATCCACTATTCCCAGTGGATAGCTTTACAATATCCGATGGGCATAGGTATGGGTATGGGTATAGGTATTAATTTTGAAAATGCATATGGGTGAGAGTACTGTTAAACCCGCCCCATTGCTACCCCTACCAAGAAGCTTGCTATCTAATGGATCAAAACCTTAATCCTAGACCTCTATAAATTCTTTTCTTGATCCATATCCTCTCAGCCATAAAAATTTTAAATAATGACTAGTCACCTTGTCCCAACTTTTTTAGGCCATCCTCTACTTCTACATTTAGAGAGTAAATCATCTCACATGTTGTCACATGTGTTCCACATTCCTCCTTTTCGCATGACCAAACAATCTAAGTCTAGTTTATCTTATCTTATTTTCTATGTGTGCCACTTTAATTTTGTTTCCAATTAATCTTATTCACTATCCTATCTAATTGCATATGACCGCACATCCATAAAATCGTCTTCATGTCTGCTACTATCAACCTCTGGACTTGGGTCCTTTTAATTGACTAACACTCAAAGCCATATAATAGTATTGGTCGAACTACTACATGATAAACTCTGCCTTTTAATCTCATTGGAATCCTCTGACGACAAAACGCCCCTAACACATTCCTTCATTTTTGCCATCCCACTTTAACATGGTGGTTAACTTCTTGGTCAATATCCCCTTTCTCTTGAAAGAACGAGCCCAAATATTTAAACTTCTCTAGCTATACCGTCAATGGACACTTCTCCACTGAAACCTCACTTCAACTATTCAGTTTTTGATCTACTTAAATTAAAACCCCTGCACTCTAGGGTATGGCTCCCTCGCTCCAATTGATTGCTAACTGCATCCCTATTCTCATCAAAAAGGATAATATCATATGCAAATAGCATACACCATTGTATCTCATTTAAGATCTCTTTAGTGAGTTCATCTATAATAATAGCAAAAAGAAATGGGCTTAAAGTTGATCCCTGATGAAGTCTGATATCAACTTACAAGTCATCAATGGCACTTGATGCTGTCTGAGCACTAGTCTCTACTGCCTCATACACATCCTTGATAACCTGGATATATGCAACCGATACTCTTTTCTCCTCAAAGTGCCTCTATAACGCTTTGCATGGAATTCTATCATAGGCTTTCTTGAGAACATCATATATAGATTTTTTTTCCCTATGCCTATACAATTCCATGAGCTATCTAAGGAGGTAGATTACCTCCATTGTTAATCTTCCTGGCATAAAACCAAAGAGGTTCTCTAATATTAAAATATCATTCCTCGGTCTTCTCTCGATCACCCTTTTCCATAACCTCATACTATGATTAAACAGCTTTATATCTCTATAATTATTGTAATTTTAGATATCTTCTTTGTTCTTATAGAAGGGAATAATTGCACAAAATCTCCATTCATTGGGAATATTAGCAGTCTTAACAATGACATTAAAAAGCTCGATGAACCACTTCAGTTCCTTTTCAGCTATACACTTCCACATGAATTTGGTTTGGGCCCATGACCTTTACATTGGACATCTTCCCCAGGGTCTTTAATCTCCAATTTGCTAATAGGGCTACAACATTGGTAGTAATGTTGCCTCTCACCCTCTCTTTTTCCATCCTCTGTGTGTACTTGATCATTTCCCCATTAAAGAGTTTATAAAAGTATATTTTTCATCTTTCTTGTATCTGTGCTTCCTCTACTAGGACTGTATCGTTTTCATCATTAATGCATCTTGCGTGACCGAAGTCTCTTTTTCTCCTTTCCCTAAACCGTGCTAGCTTAAAGACCTCTTTCTCGCTTTCCTTAGTCTTAACTTTCTGATATAACCTATCAAAGCAATGTTCTTGGCTACAATGATGACTTTCTTTGCTACTTTTTTCATAGACTGATGTCCGACTTTAGTAACCTCTTTTTCTTCTTCAGTTTTACTATTAATAAAAGTAGCGTATCCTTCTTGTTCCTCAATGACTTTCTCTTTTACCTCTTCATTCTGCAACCAAGCTCCTTCTAGTATACCTCTGGTTCCTCTAGATGAACCTAATATTTCCTTAGCTGGCCTCCTAATCCACTATGCCATTGCATCCTCTACTTGTTTCCAATGCCCTTATGTGCTAACCTTATCCAATAACCTTGTTGCATTTCTTTTAGTAAGATTCTATCATCTAACTCTAGGATCCCTAATAGTTCGCTTTTTCCTCTTTGACCTTCTAAACTCCACATTTATCACCAATAACCTGTGTTGTGTCCCCAAATATTCTCTAGATATAACTTTATAATCTTTACACACCCTTCTATTACTCCCTCTAACTAAAAAGAAGTCAATCAGAGTCTCGTATTGCCATTCCTAGAGGTCACCAAGTGATCATCCTTTTTCATAAAAAGAAAGTTTAAAATACACTAATTTGTATGAAACTGAAAAGTCTAGAATTAAAACCCCTATCTTATTTCTTTCACCATAACACAAAGCCTCCATGAGTCATGTCACAACAATCTACCTTCGTCCCAATATACCCATTGAAGTTGCCTCTTAAAAAATTTTTTCACTCTGAGGTACATTGTGAATAGCCAAATCCAAATCCTCCCAAAATTATTTCTACATATCATCTGCTAAACCAGTTTGACGTGTATAAACACTAACTGCATTCATATTTCCTAACCCTACCACTAACTTAACAATCAAAATGCGGTCAAAAATTCTTACGTATCACTTGGACTACTTGGTTTGCAAACACCTTATCAACCAAAATACAAACTCCGTTTGTAGCTCTATTAAACCCCAAATGCCATAGTTCATACCAATCAATTTCTCTGGCTTTCTCTCCTTCCACTTAATCTGTTGAACACAAGTTATATTAATCCTATATCTAGGTAAAGCTTTGACTAATTCAATTGACGTTCCTGTAAAAGTTTCAATATTTCAAGACGCAAAAAGCAACTGCTTGGTCCCTAGTCTCCTAGTCCCCCCCCCCCCAAAAACAAGAGGACATGCTTGAGCTAACGCATTGTTAACCATTAGCTTACTCTAAAAATTAAAATGATGATAGGACAATTGCTGTGAAAACAACAACCACAATGACAATACCAACACTTAGAAATGTGGTGGAAATAGAATAAGAGTATGCAAATGAATAATACTAAATAATATTAAAACAAAACAACCTATGATAAGTTAAAAAATACCAATATAAAACCCACAATACTAAAAAGAAGCAAATAGGCAATAATATATGCACACTACTAATTAGAGACAATGCATGAGCTAAAGCTATGGTGCTCCCAAATAGCCGACAAACCAATGGTGCTCCCAAGTAATATTTAAAACAAAGAAAGCAACTACTAGTATACACAAATTAATGGAATCATTTTAAATAAATTATCTCAACAAGGCAAAAATTACAAGATTCGTCAAAATTTAACCTAGCTCACACAAATGAACATTGCACCAGAGATTCAAAGCTGAAAGGCACAAATTGCATCAAGCTGTGGACTAATTCACATCAGCAAATCAAATTCAGCACATAACATCAACAATCACTACAAGAAAGCGCCCAGTTAGAGACCGAAGCGTTTCGGTCTCTAAATGAGGCAACCCGGTCTCTAAATAATTTTAGAGACCAAACAGAGACCGAAAATCTTCGGTCTCTAAACCTTTGGTAGCAATTCAAATTTAAAGACCGAAAAGCGCACAGTGGTCTCTAATTGAGACTAAATCTGGCCGGTCTCTAATTGAGACCAAGTTAGTGGTCTCCAACTGAGACCAAGCTGGGCCGGTCTCTATCTGAGACCAAAAATGAGCTGGTCTCTAATTGAAACCAAATGTTCTGGTCTCAATTGGAGACCAGCCACGTCGGTCTCTAACAGAGACCAACTCTGGCCGGTCTCTAATTGACACCAAGTTCCGTGGTCTCCATTGGAGACCAAATTTGGCCGGTCTCTAAGTGATACCAACAGTGTTGGTCTCAATTGGAGACCAACAAATTTGGTCTCAATTGGAGACCAATATATTTGGTCTCAATCTGAGACCAAAATTATTGCTTCGGTCTCCACTGGAGACCAGTTACTGGTCTCAATTGGAGACCGATTTTCAGGTTGGTCTCCAACACAGGCTGATGTTCCTGCCTGCCTGCGTTTGAGACCAAACTTTCATTTCGGTCTCAAACAGAGACCAGAATATCAATTTCGGTCTCCAACCTGGGCATATTGTTTGCTATATACACACCGCGTAGTTCAGCATCCCTAAATTACATCGAAATTACACAAAATGCACCAAAATATCCACAATTTCACATTCCACGAACACAACAATTACAGAGTTCAATCGGTCACGTGCATGAAATTCATAGCCCAATGTTACAGAGTACGACGATGCCTACATCTACACATAGCCGAAATTACAATTAACGGGTACGACTACACATACCCACATCTACGACGATGCCTGAGAGTTGTCCGCATGGGTGGGGTGGCCAAGCAGCGCCGAAAAGCTATCAAACCGAGCATTAAGCTCCAGCAGCCCAATCCGTTGCACATCCATCTCCTTCCTGGTAGCTTCCAACTCCTCCCTAGTACTACTCAACTCCTCCCTAGTACTACTCAACTCCTCCCTAGTACTTCTCAGCTCCTCCTCTGTCGAATGAAGTCGAGCTTGAGTCGTTTGCAGCTCATTCTGTGTCACTTGCAACTGATCTTGGAGCTGGGTTACTATGGGAGAAGAATATGCCGAGGACGTGCTGCCGCCACTACGCCTAGACGTGATCGGTCTCTCAAACATGGCTGCACCTTCTCTTCCAAGTCCGTATATGGAGCCCTTGTCACTCCAGCCTCCACTTGCCTTGAAGAACAGGTGATCATCTGCTGCGGAACCGACTTGCACATCAGTTCCCACTTTCAGCTGCTCATATTTTTCATGCATCGTTTGAATCAAATCAGGAAGGCAAACAAGTTATATATGCGTACATTTCAGACATCTACGTAGTGAACGAAGCTTCAATGTAATACTTACATACACACTCTGTGCGTACTCATCGCACCAAATGCGGTGACCGCTCTCATCAACCTTGGAATGAGTGGTGGCAAATAACTCAGCAGCCGAAGGCCTTCTTCCCAGTTGCTTCGCCTGTCACATACACATATATATTTCCACATGGGCAACTTTTCAAAGTGAAGATAATATATTTCACTACAGCAGGTTGAAGGCGGAAGGAAGTGAGTGACTAGAGTGAGGGAGATGGCGGACAACAGAGAGGACGAAGAAGATAGCGCGAAGGTGGAGAAATGGGGGCAGACACCAGAGAGCGCGATTCAGAATTGGACTGAATTTCTAACGAGGCCAGAGACCGAGCAATTCTGGTCTCAATTGGAGACCGAAAAACCCAAATGGTCTCTAAATCAGAGTCCAAAGCTCGTTTCGTCTCTACTGGAGACCAAAGTTGGATTTCGGTCTCCAAAACAGTGATGAACAGCACACTGTTTTGGAGACCGAAGGTTCCATTGGTCTCTAATGAAGACCATCTTTTCTACTTGGTCTCTAAAGCTGAAGCCGAATATTACAAAAAACTTTACGTGGTTGGAGACCGAATATGTGATTGGTCTCAAATGGAGACCGAATCCAAATTTCGGACTCTGAAATAATTGCATTTAGAAACCGAACCATTTGGTCTCAAAATTTATTTTGAGACCAATTAAGGGATTTCGGTCTCTGAAATGCCCAGATCCTTCTGGAATGTTGAACCATTTTAGAGACCGAAATCCCCTTGGTCTCTAATTGAAACCGGGTTTAGTTTTCGGTCTCAAAATCTGAGACCGGCAACAATTTGGTCTCCAAAGATTTCAAATTTGAGACCGATATTTGTGTTGGTCTCCAAAATCTGAGACCGAAACTTATTTTGGTCTCAAGTGGAGACCGCATAGTAATTTTCGATCTCTAAATTGAAAATAATTTGATACCACATATTTCGGTATCTGATTTCGGTCTCCAAACTCAATCGGAGACCGATTTTGATTTCGGTCTCCAAATTCCGGTCTCAATTGAACCGGAATCTTGTAGGGAATTATGGCTCTGATTTTCGAAACATTACTTTAAAAAGCTAGAATCGAGAGTAGATCCACAAGCCTAGCAACAAAAATAAAATTTCCCTAAAACTGACAAAAGAAAAGATCATCTTCATCAAAAAAGAGAACTTTAGTGGAACCCAAATGAAAGAAACTTGCAAACATTTATGAAATTAGCTCAGTTCCTCAATCTTCTCAAGAACCCAACAAGAAATCTAATTTCTTTAAAACCCACAAAATAAAACAACATAAAAGGACCCCAAATAAATTGTAAATACACGGGCCTGGAATGCAATATGCCCAAGAAAAGCTGATTTGAACTGAAAAGGCCAAAGCAATGAACAAACTAAATCTAATTTCAACAACAAAAAGCTAGAGAATTACCTAGTTAGGATTTCTGGAAAATTGGGAACAGGAAAAGGCGCGTGACTATCTTGACTCTCTGCCAGCTCTGCCGACAACAAGAAGCGAACTACGATTCGATGGCGGCGTTCAAAGCACACGAGCTTAAGAGGAGAAGATGACAGAGGTAAGAAGCGACGCAACAGTAACACCAGCAATAGGTGGTGGCGCAGCCCAGGTAGCGGTTGGGGAAGGGCAAATGAGGCAAGGACCGAGAAAACAGAGGCCGATCATAAGTCCTACAAGGTTCCTAATGGTGGTGAATGGGATGGCATGGCCCTCAAGGCTATTGCGTGAGAAGGAGAGTCAAACGAAACCCAAAAGCTCCTTATAAAAAAAGGTGGCATCAATAATAGAATGGATAAGTAGTTTGAACCCCTTGATAGCCAAAACAAAAATGGGCTAAGGTCTACTAAGGTATGCAAAAAAATCAAACCCTGAGATCTAGTTAAGTACGTAAGTTTTTTACGGAGAAAATTTAACCATTGAATGACAAAGATTTTTGGTTTTGTATCAATTCAATACTGAGGAAAATTATTTTGCAATATCCCAAGGCATGAAATTAAAAAAAATGAGAAGGACCGATTTGATAATATTAACAAAGGAAAGGGATAAATATGTAATTTTTGTGCTCAACTGTTTATTATGAATATAAATACGAGGCTCCCAATTGGGTCAGAGCTTTCCTATTTTGCTCATGCTTCAAAGCCTACACCAAAACTTCATTCTGTTCCCCTTATGGAGTCCCCTATCTCTCTCTTCTTCACAGTTTCCCCGCACAAACTCAGGCCTGTTTTTTGCTCAACTGCAGTGATGGCGACTACTCAACACCTTACCGATCTTCTCTGTAGTAGGTCTGATGAGTTTATCGGCCAAACAGCACAACCATTTTCACATCATTAAGCTCCAAAATCACATATTTCTCGTCTCCATGCTTTATTAGATATGACTTCTCATATTGTTTAGTTTATGTTCTAAGTTTTAAAAATTCGCAGTTAATTTGAACATTTTAAAAACGGAGAACTTCTCAAGACTTTTTCCCCAAGCAACTTGAGATTGGAACAAAGCGCATTGATAAGGCATGTTGTGATATGTGAGTTATAGTCATCAATATTTGAAGTATTTTTACGTATCGTCTACAGTTGTATTTTATAGATAATATTAGAACCAATCTACAGCAATAACCTATGTATACTAATGGATAGAAGAGCCCTGAGTGCATAATTCTCTAGCAGTGCCCAAGATTATGGGATGGATAATAAGTTAGAAAGAGGGGTAAATTGGTCTATAGACTTGGAAAAGATAAGATTGATAGAATTGATATGAGCACATGTACTATGGTCTATCTAAACTAGGACTTAAAGGATTTGCCATGATTACCTATATTATCAAAGATTTTAACCTTTTTTTTTAATTCATTAATTCCATAAGAATTCTGCAGTTGGCATACTTGGCTATGTTCTAGGTAGTATGTGATTGAAGAGAAGTGTAATAGTTTTTGGGGTTAGCGGTTGATCCTTGAAATCATTTGAAGCAGCTATTTGTTATGATAAACTTGGTGTTATAAAGACTCTCTTGTTTTTCCCGTTTAAAATATTTTTGGTGCAACACCCTAATAATATATGAATACCTAAAAAGGGTTTTGAATGCACATAGTCCCACCTTCTAGGCTTTTGGACAAAATATAATTCAACCTTTAAATTTGACACCTAGTATTCCCATCATTAGGGGTAATTAGTTTTATTTTACCACTATTGAGTCAACGACTATTTGACTTATCAATTTGACAACCTGTTAACTTTTCTATTACACATGTTGATGGTATATTTTTGATTACTTTAACCAACACCACCATTAGGTGTGATAAGTGGGGTAGCACCTCATTACTTTCTAAATTTTGAAGGCTATTTGTTTCATTGTGGCGTCAGACACTTTTCTCACCAATTTTAAAGGTGATGACTTACTTTATCTATTGATATTGTAATTCCATTCTCTTGTCCAATAGTATCAATGATGTGTGACAAGTAAGTTATTATACAATTAGAATGGACTAGCCAATGTGTTGTTCAGTGGCGGTTCCAGACATTTACGGATCAGGGGTGTCCACTTACGAATATTTATTACTATGTGTACAATAAAATAAAGTTTAAACAATATATGAAATCGAGCACTACGTTGCAAGGTAACAAGCCATATATTAATATATTAGAGATCAAATTTTCCTAAGATTAAGACTACATGCTACTTTAATATGGATTATCAAGCAACCCCTCTGCTTTGAACATAACCTGGATCGTCAAACAACTTGGTATAAATAAGTCCCATAATAAACTTCTATCCATCCTAACAACAAGTTAGAAAACTAAATAAACAAGAATTCCATACAAACCACATCCTAGTTTCAGCCATATAAATTAAGAATCCCACAATGGGGCATTAGAAAAAAATTAAAGGTTTTGCATCGAATTTCAATGACATCACAAATCTACTACACCATTTTAGAAACAAATTAGTAAAATTGCGAACATTACTGAGCACAATAGCACATTGCCAAGCTCCAAGCAATTGCAAGACCATACAACATGATAACAACTATTACCCAATGAGTTAACCAAAACTGACTCAAAAATTAAGTAAGTGGATTTGGCGAATCAAAAAATATATAAATTGCATTAATTTGGTATAGTGGCGTTGAGAAATTCAAACAAAGGGAGTAAAGAGCTTCAATCAACAAAACTGATCAATAGCCATGTCCTGTAAGTAGGCAAATCACTAATAGAACTTAACAAAATATCAAAACACAAAAAGAACAATAACCTCTTTTAGGCTATTTTTACAAGAGTCCCACAAATATAGGAGAAACTCATTTGGGTAGAAGGCAATAACCAAACAATCTCATTAATTAATCTCCATATGCGAAACAGAAGTTGAGAAGCAAGCACTTAGAAGTTGTTCAAGCAAAAAATCTAAATTTAATTGTTCAAGAGTGAAACCCTAACCTATGTGGCTGGGACGTACAACTTCGATAGTTAACGGACGGATGGAGGTTGAATTGGGTGGTTGGTGACATGTGCCTATGCCAGCAGTCGATGTGGCTGCTATGGGTCTATTCTGTTGGCGCTGAGGCGCTTGACCTACTGGTTGGAGAAGAGAGACGGTGAAGAGAGGGAACCAGAGTGACAGGGTCTGAGGGTTGAGGAACACAATGAATAATTGCTACTTCTATATTTTAGTATTTGTATGTACTAGTATGGGCCCGTGCAAAAGCATGGAGCATGTTTAAATAGATAATTCATAGCTATATTATCAAAAAAATAAATGGATAGTTGGTGTAGAAATAATTAATACTATAAGTAAGTAAAGAGAAGGAAAAACCCCAACGGAAAAATTAAATATACAGCAACTGCGTGCATAAACAATACGATTAACAATAGAAAATAACATCATTATAGAATAAGTCTATATAAGGATGACTGACACATTAGGTAGTGAATGCGGTACAAAGTACGCTAAATTGGATGATAATAAGTTAAGGTATGACGCAATGATGAAGAATTCACCTCTGTCTCTTGTACCTAAACCAAAAATCAAGGTTTAGTGATAATTTGATTAACATTGGTAGAAGAGAATTTTATATATACACATTACATACCTGGCGTACCTAATATTGGTACGTCGTATGTAATGGACCTCTTCCTCCCAGTTGACTGGCACAATAAGAGCGACAGGAGCTTCTACTTCACACCGACGTGGAGGCTCTATAATGAAAACCCAAGGTTTTCCGATGTAATCATCTATAATTGCATAGAGTGATATATGACCATATGGCTGTGGATAATAGTCACACAAGTTAGGCAACGGTGGAACAATAATTTGGGTGAACATGATAATCAGTGACAATAAGAATACCTGCACTGCATACATATCCAACTGTGCAGTGGTCGTATGTAAAAGAATTCGAGCATCCTCATAAAGAACAGTGAATTCTCTACAACCTGTAACAGCTTGTAATACAACTCTGAATATGAACCTGTATTTTTGAGGTAGAAAGGGATGGTTACACTAACGCAAACATAAGTTTGGGAAAGCACAACACACTATGAAACAATAGGGAATCATATATGCAAACCTGTTCTGATTAAATTCGAGGATCGACATGTGCAGTACGGTACATTAAGAGCGAATACATAAGTGTTGGCACTTTTGTTACAATTAGTGCAAGCGTCGTAAAGCAGCGGATGGATTTCAGCAATATATGCAAAAATTCGAAAATATCTAACCTGCAGACATATAAAATATGGAAATTATGTGATACTCAGTGAATGTATGTGAGCATAAGGAACATTTGGTGAATAAAAGTATAACTTACATTTGGCGTAAAAGCATATTCATATAATCTAATCCGTCTAGCTACAAATAGTTTCTCTAGATGGCACATGCGTAATGTTCTCAGACGCATGAAATCGAAGTGCTTCATCACACCTGAAGTGCCAGAGTACCTAATACATATATATAAAGTAACATGTGTGAGGTTAGATATATATAAGTTGTATGAAATTAGAAAACCTAAATTAACGTTACATGTTGTGTATACCATCCTTCAAAGTCTTCTGTTGTTTCAATATCTGGGTTTATCAGTAATCTACTAACAGGCAAAGTAGAAACTAATACTTCTACAATTGTATTACAATAGGGAAAACATATTACTCAAGTGTACAATCAGAATAATGGAAATTAGTGAGTTTTGTGGACGTAAAGTTACCTTCATACTGTCTAATGTACACTCTAGAAGCAAGAAGTATGTTCTCATCAGCCAAATGTTGCTGAATATAGGTGCCCTCAACTTCCATAAAATCTCCCCATAAAGTCAGTCTCAATGGGTTCATCCTGCAAAAATGTGTCATATATACTAGTCTTTATATAATTAAAAGATAACAATAAATATGAACAAATCTTTATCCAAGAACAATACGTACTGCATGTCACAAAGTAATAATTCCCGTCGTGCAGTACCTCTATCTCTGGTCCTCTCCAAATGATATATAGCTACTACCATCCCTATGATGTCTATAGAACAACAGGGGATGAGAACACTGTAAAGAATACTGAAGAAATGCATGCATAAATTTAGATAGCAAACTTGATTGTCTAAACAATACGTACCAACAACATTATCAGGTGTCCGAAGACGTCGAGGGATATCGATGAATGACAGGAAAGGAGGTCGATGCTGGTAGGGAATATCCTGACATTCTTCAATGACACCAATAAGTGTTGTTCGCGACGTGAAAACCAATTTGTAAAGGTTGGTGACCACATTCCGTTCGCCATCTGTAGCAGCATCAACCGAGAGGCCGGATATGTGATAAACCTTGCCAGCACTGAGTATGGACCTCCATCGAGTAATATCGACATCGCCTTCTATGATGCCGAATATCTCATCACACTATAAAATAATGAAATACATACGCAAGCATTGTACATGTATACGATGAGGACTTTATTGAACACACTAATCTAATACCTGGTAGTCCATAAATATAACTTTCCATAATATCTGTCGCCCATAAACTTGGACATTGCTCGCATGAGCCGAACTGTCAATGTTACAGATCTATTGCACGGGTTGATGGTGCATATAGGTATAAATGTAGGTTCTAAAGATGCCATGTCTGTAATCTTGAAGAAATAAAAAGTATATAATATGATGGTAATAAAAAAATAACCACAAAGTATTTATCCAGTGAGGCATATTACTATACATAACACCAGAATGCTATGATCGAAAATATGATAATCAAATAGTCAAAATGTAATAGGCAAAATGAATATACTGTACGATAAAATTATAAGCTACAAATTGTTCAATACATGCCTATAGACAACATTTTTTGTAACGTCTACTGGAACTCCCCTCTTATTACAGATCAGTACTTTTAATCCAGAAGGGGATGAAACACGTGACAGTGCAACATAAAGTTGACCATGGCTGAACACGGGCCTTGGAAGGTATACACCAACTCTATTTAAAGTTCGCCCCTGACTTTTGTTGATTGTCATTGCAAACGCCAATTTTAGAGGGAACTGCCTTCTTCTGATTTGTAGATCTGGAAGATTGGATGGTGTTAAGTCGATTCTGGGTATTAGAACAGTCTCCCCAACTTTTGAGCCAGTTAGTACTTTGCCCTCAATCACTCTATCACCCAGCTTACTGACAATTAATCGAGTACCATTGCACAACCCTATTGACTGATTCAAATTCCTCAATAATATAACTGGCGCATCAACTTTAAGATCTAAACAATGATTTGGCAACCCAGAGATCTTTAGGGAATGCAATAATTAAGGGGGTTCCATATCACTGAAAGGACCACAATCATTGGCGTTTGAAAGAGTGTCACAACTCAAATAGCTTTTCACCTCTCCAGGAAGCATGGATAACATGATTGTGTTTATTTCATCCACATCATCATTCGTTGGTGCAAGAATCCCTCGTTCACGAAGATATGGCCAATCTTCATAGTTAGTATCAAAATCAGGATAAATTGATGCGATCAAATTATGCAGACCGTTGTTTTCATTCCGTATTAGGAATTCTTCCGGTATCTTAATCCAGTTAGGCTCTCCGTCATCAGAAATAGCAATTCCTTGTACTTGACCATTTCCAACTTCTGATATCCATCGAGCAAATTCTTCGACATTGGGCACAGTCTCGTTAGGTTCATCAATTCGTTGTAGCCGCATGTTTATACGCAAGTGCAGGGACACTGCATTCATTCCAGAATGTTGCTCGATGGATTTTAGCTGCAACGATTGATTCACGACTTCCGTGTGTAATCACAGGAAGTATCTGTCTGAAATCTCCCCTAAGAAGGACCAGTTTCCCGCCAAAAGCATTCTGATTATCACATAAGTCCTGGAGGTGACGATGAACGGCTTCAAACGCTAAGCGATTCATCATTGGTGCTTCATCCTATACAATCAACCTTGTCTCACGGATGAAATCCGCACGTTCAGACCTTTTATCAAAGTAACAAACGGATGTTTCATCAGGTTATAAGGGTATTTTAAATACCGAGTGGGCTGTTTTCCCTCCGGTTAGCAGTAATGAAGCAATTCCCGACGATGCCATGACAAGAACAATGTGCTTTTTAGATCGGAACTTGGAGATTAAGGTATTCCATAGATATGTCTTTCCCATGCCCCCACTACCGTATATGAAAAACAACCTCCCTTCACCTCTATTATGAGTATCGAGTACTGATCTGTACGCATGATACTGATATGAGTTCAACCCCCTCACCAAACTTTCGAATCTTGATGTTTCTGTAGTTGTATCATAATCAAGTTCGTCAATAATAAGCCGATTAGTTGCAGACACTGTAGCTTCAACGGAAGGGAGTGGCATTGGAGGGAAATTACGTAGTGATTGTCCGTTTCTGTTCAAGATACGTTCAATCTCAAGTAGTCCAAGATTCTGGATCTCGGTACATGGTAAATTCATATCCGGCATTCTTATCTAGCGTCGTATGGTATGTAACAGATAATCTGTTATATGAACCCAATGCGTGTCCCACAACTTTACCGGGTCAGCAATCTCTGAGAATATCAACATGGAGCAAAACATATTTCGTAGTTGCATACCTAATGCCTAGGTTGATGCTTCAGTCAAGGCGGCATGCCATTCACCATCATCATTAAGCAAACCCAATGCCATGCATGCTGACTTAAATGTTGGGTGTAAGACACCACGTATGGTACGAATATCCTCAAAAGAAGTTGCTCCACATATCTTTGTAAGAAGTAATCTCAAATAGTATCGTTCACAACAATTTGGATGTGCAAACGGAAGTCGACCAATTGAATAACCTTTTTGACGGACCGTCCAGCTTTTAGAAGAATGATTCCATACTCATTGCGTGGGGAAGTTCAGATACGTATCTGTCGAGCATGTGGGTACTTCTTATTTGCATCAAACCACATTGTTAACATTGTTTTATGCGATTCTGGTTCATTGACAATGCTAATGAGGTCATCATTGTCACTAAACACGACGAATTGTTCTCCCGGCAAATGGTATTGAAGTTTTTGCACAGAAGAGTATTGATGCTGCAAGCTGAACTCAAAAATACGCTAGCATGACTCAACGGCAGATATGTAGCGACAATCCAAATATTCCCGGATTTCATTCCCTTCTCTACATGGCCGAGATTGCTCATTGTCAAGATGTGTCGTATTACCTTCAATGACAATAGTAGCACGATCATGTCCCTTATGTGCATACTTATACAGGTACTTGATCACACGACGGATAGCCACGCGCTCGACATTGATGTGAGCATTATATTTTACGCATAATTCTCTATTGTATGGGACCACCCATTAGTTATCAATCTCTCGTCCATTCACAACCACTTGTTGGGGAGTGCGCCGCCGACGGTATTCAGCGAATCCATGCTCATCAAATGTGGTTTGATTACAAAATCTTTTTGGGTAATATTTTGAACATGTTCGGTCAACCAAACATGATACACATGGACCATGTATCATGAATTGTGTGACAGTATCATATGCTAGAGGGTCTATAGATTGATCAGGAATTTCTGCACTAATGAGCCTATCAACATCTTCTGGGCATGTGGGCTTATCTTCCGGTGCCACTGTTAAGAGAATATGAGCATGGGGAAGGCCACGCGTC
>JAKOGI010001943.1:142500-161977 GCA_029747015.1 Carnegiea gigantea
CTCTTTATCATTTATATAGGTGAATTCTGGTTTCTTAATCTGGTATGCTATGACAAATCTTATGCAAAACTTTGATATGGTAGAACGTTATAAAAAAACTGTTATTTCTGTTTTTATCATTGTATACATGAATTCTATTTTTATCTGTGTAATAGTAATCTGTGAGTAGTGCGTATGTATTTGAAACAACAATAACTGGTATTTCTCTCTTGTAAAGAACATTTTAAAAAGTATCTGATCTGTAGTAAGTTACAACTTATTGTGGATTCCCCGTATATTTAAAAATAATGTCTTGTAAAACAACAGTGGAAAAGGAAACCATTAGGAATTTATGTACTATTTAAAAGTATTTTCCTGATTAGAAATTTATCTATTAATAGTGCATACATTTTTTAAATCATAACTAATAAATGAATACTAAAAAGGTTAATGACAATAACTAATGTTTTCCTCTCATTATGAACATCTTTAAAAGTATCCGAACCTTATATTAATCTGTGAGTAGTGCATATGTATTTGAAACGACAATAACTGGTATTTGTGCTAGCCCTATCCATTCAATCCCATATTCAGAATGTGTCTGATGTTTTGGTACTAAAGTTGTATTATTATTGTTAATTTTGTATTTCATTTGTTTCATTTGGTACTAAAGAGTAATGAGCATATATATATATATATATATGTGTGTGTGTGTGTGTGTGTGTGTGTGTGTGTGTGTGTGTCTTTATCTAGCATAACCAATATGAAATGGTAGCTAACTTGCTGGGAAACACTTGTTGTGTGCTGGCTAACATCCCCATCCCTAACCAATCAATTCCACTTTATGTTTGTGTATGTTGCTTTGATATTAACTTTGCATTATTATAGGGAATTCTATATTTAATTTTTGAAAACATTCTGTGTGTCTGAATGTTTGCTCTTGTATTGTCAAATCTGTTAGATAGCAATATTAATCGGTTAGTAGCACAGAAATTTTTGAAATTCATAAGTTTAAACATAAGTGACTAATCTTTATTTAAAAAGGTTAATCATTTTCTTGCAACTACAGTAACCATTATGTTTCTCTTACGGTGAACAATGTTAAAAGTGTAAATGGATTGGAAAAGTTAATTATAGTAGTTATTCAAGTGATTCAAATTTAATTGATGGCAATTCCTTTAGCATAGGTTTTCTATATAAATTTAAAAGACATGAAAAATTATAATGAAGTTTGTTTTATTTCTTGATAACAAAGTTAAGACATACTATTAGTTTAGTTTTAATAGATTAGAGTTGGAGTTACTAAGTTTCAAAAGTTTATCCCCTCCCCTAGCCATTCAATTCCACTTTCAGAATGTGTAATGATGTCTTATTATTAAATTTGTATTATTATTATTAATTTTGTATTTTATTTGTTTTATCTATGCCATTAATGAGCATATATATGCATATATATATTTATATATGTATGTATGTATGTATGTATGTATGTATGTGTATGTCTGTATCTAACTTAACCAATATAGAATGGTGGCTAACCTGCTGGGAAACATTTTCTATATGTTGTGGCCTGCATTACACCCCCATCCCTATCCAGTCAATTCCATTTTATGTTTGTGTATGTTGTTTTCATATTAACTCTATAATATTATAGTTAATTCTGTATTTAATTTTATTAAGTATTCTTTGTGTCTGAATGTATTATATTATATTGTTAATCCTGTTGAAGAGCTGTATTAATCTATTTGTAGTACGTAAATCTTTCAAATTCATAATTCTATACATAAGTGATAAATAAATATTTAAAAGGTTAATCCTTTTCTTGCAACAACAATAACTAATATTTTTCTCTTATAATGAACAGTTTTAAAAGAGTAAATGTCTTGTAAAAGTCAACTATAGTAGTTATTTAGGTGGTTCTAATTTAATTTATCAGAGACAGTACAAATAATCTAAATGAAAAACTTATGGCAATTCCTCTAGCATATGTATTCTATAAAAATCTACACAAAATCAGCAGTTATCATGAATTTTATCTTATGTCTTGATGATGAACTTGGAAATACTATTAGTTCAATTTTTAATATATTACATTAGGAGTTACCAAGTTTAAATAGATTATCCCCTGCTCTATCCATTAAATTCCATTTTCAGTTTGTGTATGATGTTTTGGTATTAAATTCGTATTGTTGCTAATTATGTAACATAACCAACAACGAATGGTGGCTAATGTGTTAGGAAACACTTTGAAGTTGCATTGCATGTCATATTCACATACCGATAATTTGTGCTGGTTGTGTTCAATTTTTTTTGTTATGACCTTCATCTCCGCACTAAATTCATTCTCTAATTCAATTACTAATTGAAATATCAAAAATATAGTTTTCAGGACTTCTAAGAGCTTCTAATTTGGAAATAATAATGTTATTTTGACATTTCGTGTTGCATAGATGGTAATTTTGTATTCAATTTTGTTTGGTAGGACCATCTCCGCACTAAATTCATCCACTAATCTTTATCTAATTTGGAATATGAAAACTATTAGGTCTTAGAGCTTGTGTTATGACAGATCAAAACGCCATACTTATGTCTTTTATTAAATTCATTTGCAAATCCGTGTATTTGGTATTGAATTGTTCTGTGGTATGAATCTAACGACCGTATTAAGTAAACTCAAATGACTGCATTTTGTTTTGATGATGTTATGCAATAAAGTGTGATGGGATTGTGTGGCGTTCACGACCAATACTACATCCCCTTCCTAGCAGATCAAGTCATTTTTGTGGGTGATATAAAGTACTCCAATCTACATATGCATTCTCTTCCAATTGTAGGCAGTTTGTGGGAAATTATTTGTGTACACATTGTTCAGTGAGGGGGGGAAAGAGATTACATATCTAGAATGGGCACAACCAATATCTGGGTCACCTCGAGGTTGTAATTTTTACTTCAGCACACAAATCTGGGCGCTTGTGTTGTAGGGCTCATAGTCTGCATTAACAATCAATGCGGCGAAAGTAAGAATATGTTTACATCATAACCGCATCAAGTATGATAGGTTGGGGTAGGGCACTGCCATACCGCCAATGTAATCCAGTTGTGAGTTTTTCTTGTTTGAAAGTTCCCCTCAACACTGAATTTGTGGTCCCAATCTGTTTGATGAAGGGTTACAAATATAAATGTTAAAAAAAGTGTTAAGATTGTATCTGGCAATTAAAAGTGTTAAGATCATACCTGACTATTAAAAGTGTTACAGATTGTACCTGGCAACCTGTTAACTTGGTGAAATCTGTATAGCAAAGAAGCTGATTACAATGGTTTTAGCAGTCTGTTCGAGAGAGGGTATGGAGTTGGTGTGATTACTGCTTACTGGAATAGTATGAATGTAGTGTTGGACATGGGAGGCACAGCTGTGTGAATGGTTTTTTGGAAATGGTTAGCAGTTTGTGATTGTGAATGTTTGCCCCCTCAATTGTGGGAGTGTAGGTTTTTTTTTTTAGGGTCAAAGTGGCAGCTTGGGTGGTTACTGCAGATAGTGGGCAGAATCAAGTTTCCACTACACATTATCAGCACAACTGTTTAGTTTCAAAATTTAAACATCACTATTTATCTAATAAATGGGCGGGAGTGTACAGGAATGCAGCAAATTTGAAATCTTAAAATCTGAGCACTTCACCTATCCTAGCATTTGTATTATAAAGATTTTTTTTAAAAAATAAAATGTGTTAGTAAGTTAAATTGGACTTGGATAAATGTGACAACGCCAAGGAACTTTTTGGGCTTTTTTTTAGTGGTGCCCGCCTTAGACCATCAATAGAACTTTTAAACCTTGTCAAATTAGTTAGTTAGAATTTTTTTTGAGTTAGGAGTGTCCATTGACACCCTTAACCATCACTAGGATCCGCCCATGATGTTGTTGACCTAAAGTTGATATATTAAAAATAAACATTCTAAAATTCAACTTGTTGAGCGCTAATTTTAAAAATTATATTATTATCAGCTAAGACCCCCAAAAGTTGAAATTATGGGCGCCTAATGTGAGGTATTCTAAGAACAAAGAGAACGAATGTTTAGCTCAGCAATATTGATGCTTCGTAGAATTATAAATTATAATTTGGATAAGATATGCAGGCCAAATATCTTCAAGGAATTCGTACACAAAAGAGATTTCCTTAAGCTACGGCACTATTCTGTGTATCCTTTTTGTGGTTCAAATTCAGCCATGAATTCATCGAAGGGTCGCAAAAGTCTAACGGGCTAAAAGAAGAAGAAAAACAGCCTTTCACTGTTTCACATAGATGGATACGCTGTGCCTCCCCCTTTTTTTATTGATCTGCATCACTGTGCGAGCGTGCTTCCGTGACCTGCAGCTAGCAAGACGCTAGGCACTACTGTAGTACTGTACATTGATTAGGAATTTTGGAAAAGAAAGTATCACTCCAGGAATTCTCGACCTTGCACCTTTGATGAGGGTCCCTATCATGTCATAAAAAATAATAAAAGAGTGGGTTCATGGTACCGAGTACCAAAGCTATGAAAGTTGGTAGTGAATTTCGCATATTGCATAGTGCATTAATTCATAGTCATGTCAAATTTTCTACCGCAAGAGGCCTTATACCTTAATTCTTAAAGACTTGCTTTCAAAATTCGTTCTTCTTTAAATGGCACTTTGTGCTTGTGGATTTGTGAGTTAGAATATCACTTTCATACGACGAGAGTCATTGGAGCAGTTATACATCCTCTACAAATAATGGAAGTGAATTCAAGCAAGTAAACAAACGAAAAAAATTAATGATACAATTAACTAATGAATTATGACGTAATTATTCCATTGTGAAAATTTCCAGTCATCCATGTTGTATTCAAATTCATGAAGGCAAGGAAGACTAGTCCGGCAACTGCTGACTGTCGACGAAGAAAAGTCAAAACGCAATGCCAGCTTCCAAAATATTTAGAATCGAGAGGATCTCTCTTAGCTACTATCTTGCTGGATTAGTGATGAATTTCAAATTAATTGGAGAGAAAAAAAAATATCGATTGCACTTTTGATCCCATAGTTTTGTAACTGAAGAGTTCCCCCGGATTAAATGGGATTCAATGCTTACACAATACTATACAAATCAAACCTGACACATAAGGATTAAGGAATTAGCCTCTTAAAACTACTAATAGGTAAATTCCATATAAATGATGGGCTGAAAGGTTATTATTAATCCGGTTTCTTTGTATATAATCGATTCCTAGAATAAATTAAACATTAACCCAAAAAATATTTGCCTCGGTTTCCAATTAGTAGCTACTTAGTTGATTAATTAAGTATATGAGGACACTATGGTTGGGTTCTTTTTACCATAATAAAATCGCATACATATGAGTAATACTTTGTAGTTATGTGACCTGTAGATAAAATCTGACATAAAAAATAACTATTTATGTAAATTTTTCTGACTTCAGACTCAAAATCAATATGGTACCAATTTTAACTATTATGAATAATTATTAATTAATGTCTTTTAACCTTTATTTTTAATAGAGTAGATCCTGACCAAATTAAACATTTGATCTGATCAAAGGTCAAATCATGAGGGTTGTTGATAGGATTTTCTTAACCCTAATACTAATCAACTCTTGTGTGAATCGCCATATTCTCAACCCTCATACTGACCTTACAGATGCCTCGGGTTATTGAATGACATCCGACCGTTGAATCCTCCAGCAAATAGAGTAGTGCGCTGATCGCTTGAGTGATAAAATTACTTAATTTTAAACCTTTATTAAATTTAAGTGCGAACTAAAGATACATATACTAGTGGAGCAGTGGCATATCACATCCAGCTACGAACTTTCTCCGGTTGGAAGTTTTTCATATGCATTGGCAAACGAGAACTGCTCATTACATCTCGTATTAGATGGGAAATGAGCAGATGAGATGAATGGCATATATTATGACATAGGGTCTGTCATTTTCGTAGATAAATTGAAGTGGGTGAAAGGATGAAGTAAGTTGAGATTGATTGAGGTGAGTTGAGGTGGATTGAAGTTGGTATTTTTTTTAGAGGTGGATTGAAATAGATTGAAATAGATTGAAGTAGGTTGAAGTGGGTTGAAGTAGGTATACTTTTTCTGATGGGTTGAAATAAGTTAAAATAATGAGTATGTAATTATGTATGATAATTTATGAAGTTATTGTAATTTTTAGTACGTTTTTTGCCAAAATGGTAATTTTCCAATTTTGTAATTATTTTTCTGAAAGTTGGAGACCAGTGCGACTTGTCAATTATTTTTGAGGATTTAGGTTACAAAACTTATTGATGACAACTTTTTATATACGGGTCTTTTTTTATGGGTAAATTTGAAAATATCAACCTCAACCCACTTTAACCCACTTTAACCGACTTCAATATATTTAAACCCACTTTAACTACTTCAACCCACTTTTACTATTAACTAAAGTTTAATTTATGACATTAAAAAAATTCAACCTATTTTAATCTATTTTAACCCATCTCACCTTTTTACCGACCTCAATTTACCGACGAAAATAATACGTCCGTATTCAAAAAATTCAGATGTGACATAAGAAAATAGTATGATCGTAATTGTCACAAAATATATTAGTAATATAGATTTGTTGTTAATTTTAAAATACAGGAGGCGGCACTGATACGTGCTTAAATGTTTTGCGTCGTTTAATTTGTGTGATGCATTCTTATAATCATTTCCATATCTCAATTGTCTTCATTTGTGTCTCATGTTTACAAATTGCAATTAGAAATTAAGTGATTCTCGAAGGTATAGATTTTGAACATGATAAGAAATGATCAAATTTCATAGTTGCAGACGGAATACTTTTTTTAAAATTTTTTTAGGTACTGTTCTTTTCGTGGGTCAATTTTAAAATACCAACCTCAACCCACTTCAATTTACTTTCATTATTTTAACCAAGTTAAATTTATCACGTAAAAAAAATTTAACCCACCTCAACCTACTTCAACCTACCTTAACGTACTCCACCCTTTTATCCACTCTAATTTACTTATAAATTTTCACCATTTTCAAATAATACTACTTTGTACAAATAATTAAATCTCACATGACACTTTACAAATTATTAAAATTATGAAGGAGTGAGTTGAAGTGGGTTGAGGTAGGTTGAGGTGGGTTGAGATTGGTATTTTTTTAGGTGAATTAAAATTGATTAAAGTAGATTAAAGTAGATAACATGAATTAAAATTGATAAATTCAAAAGCACCTATAAAAAAAAATAGGTTCGCAATCTTTTGACAAACCTTGCAGAAACCGCGTAGATGTGATATATATGCACCTCAATGTCTTGGAAAATAGTTGACAAGCTAAAGTCATTAAAACTATGTAATAAATCGACATTTCATTCGACATGTGGCCAAATTTTCTTCTAGTATGCACATGCATCGCACCGGGTTATCAAGTTGCAATGAATAATTATCCATAATATCAGTAAAAAAAGATTATATATACAAAATTTCAAAGGAGTTGTTGGATCCAGGATATTATTAATTATGCCAAATTGGCTGGTTGCGGCTAAAATATCAAGTAGATCAGTTCGTGATCTTAAAATTTACTTATATTTTACAGGACTGACCAATGGTTTCGCCGTGAAGTCAGCTTACAATATTAGGGCACTGCAGATTACAGATCTTATTCTAAAATGCAATAAATTGCAAGTACAAACTTCTTTGGTGAGTGAAACCTTGTATTGAGCCTAATACTATAGGGTACATAATCCAACGTTACAAGTACATTGGATAAAATTGACCCAATAAAATAAGCATGAAACTTTAACTAGAATCAGATTACTTGAAAATAGATAGCAACATAAGTTAATCTGATTTGAACTCGAAATTAAGTCAACCCAAATTAATTGAATGTAATCTAAACTTTTCTCTCCAAAATCACTAATTTTTGCAAGATAACCTTACTAAATCGAACATCGATTAATGGAATCAATCTAAAATCAAAATTCCATCTCCCTAAATATGACAAGTTTGACGCGAAATGATATCAAATGATCCATTAACTAGGCATGCTTATAAGGACTTATTGGTTGCCCAGCATAATTTTAACACACGGCCCACTGAAATTATACCACTAAAACCAGGGCGATGTCATTTCATAATTGGCAGAGCTGTCGTCCACGCCACAGCAAGCTTCCACAGTTCCACTGCCACAAGTGCAAATGTTCAATCATTTCCTCTGTTTTAGACTCAAAATGTTTCAACCTCTTCAAACATGTCAAAAATTTTTTTATAGGTCTCTAAAAATAACCAATATATCTATCAGAATAAAATCTTCTACAATTATATCTTTCCAATCTTAATTAATACATGATAGTTTAAATGATTTAATACTTATTTTTCTTAATAACCTCAGATTCGAGTTTTATGAATAAAAAAATATGTAATACGAGTGCTCTATCTCATTATTGGTCAATTGTAACTCGTTTTTGTTAAAATAAAGACCCAAAAGCCCCTCCCCCCCCAAAAAAAAAAAAAATCTCCCCAACCTTATGAACACACTTGATTTGCACTGCTTGTTCTCGTTTGGTCATGATAGTAATTAAGACTAGAAAACAAGAGATGACAAAGTCCACATAGGTATGAGCACATGCGTGTGCCCACCATGCGTATGCATCCATTTCTCTGTCCAAATTAAAGGATAGTCTGGCTGCTAGAGTACCAAATGGAATATATACAGACAAATTAAATACGTAGACACTTTTCAATGCCTGAATCACGTTTAATTTCAATCCTCAACTAGCGCATGGAAAATATATACCCCATTTTCCCCTATAAATAAGGCTTTCTAATGGGCAATTCACATACCCAAGACAAAAGCAATAACAATGGCTTGTGCATTTCGGTCAATTTTTTCTCTGCTTCTTGTTGTCTCATCCTTGGCAGTGGCTAAGGCCGCAGTGCCAGTAGTCCCCGGACTATCGTACACATTCTACTCTAAAAGCTGCCCGAGTTTTCCATCTATTGTTAGAGAGCATCTCAGTGAGGTCTTTGGGAAAGATATTACCCAAGCTGCTGGTTTGCTTCGGATGCACTTCCATGATTGCTTTGTTCAGGTATATATATATTGTACCAAAACTATAATTAGCTGATAACCTTTCACTTATCTTCATATATGTATGATAAAATTATTTCAGAAGTAAAATAAAATAATAATTAAGGACTCTCTGAAAAGGTGTCAATTTGGAGAAATAATTGAAAATTTGTACGTGGTTGAGTGACCATGAATTTAATCATAATACATGGGGTCCAATTATAGCCAGAATTTTGGGTTTGATTAATTTCACGTTGGATCAAGATTATACTGATGGATATCAGTTTGGATTTGATTTGGATTAGATAATTTCGGTGTCTATGTTAGACTCTAGATTAATTGATATCTGGTTGAAATTGTCTTGTACAGTAAATCGGATCTGGCCACGATAAAGTCAGCCTACATTAGGTGCTAGTTCGGTCAAGATTTGGATAATTTCTTTCAACCTTCGCGTCAGTTTTTTTTATGTCTAACGAGTATATACTTTGGATCTCGTGCAATGACGCGAAAATTTTTAGTTTGTATTATTATAATAACTATATATACAAAGTGCAATCAATAATCTAGCAAACTTTATGTAAAATTTTGAGGGTCTTTCAAATATAAAAATTCAGTAATTATTTAAGTATAATTAAGTGACTTTTAAGTTAACTAAAACATACAAATTATTATCTATGTATTTGTTCAAAAATAAATAAGACATTTGCATGTGCCTATGAAAAATAACCTTATCTATGAAATATGAATGTTGGTAAAAGCTACCAAAAGAATGGGATGACGGTCACATAGACTCCTCTTCTATCGAAATCGAAAGTAATTTTGTTGATTTTTGGTCGTAATTTGCCTAGGCAATATTGTTTTACATATATAGAATTCATAACGACTGCCATTATATTGTACTGTATATTTTATTTTTATATTTCATATTCATATTTGTGTTTATGTTCAAAGAAAAGGTCATAAATCAAAAATCAATCTCTCTCTTTGTTATTATTTGATATTATTACTATCAATATATAATGGTGCCAAATGATCAGGTAACTATTTTGTCATAATTTTTTATTAAATATATTTCTTTAAAAAAAGATAATGATAAAAATAGTACTGGAATCAAAATCTTTTAATTTGTATACTTTTTCAAAAATTACAAAGCCAAAAACAAAAATATTAAAAATTAGAAATCTTTTATTATTTTCAATTGGATTTAGGTTAGTAATTAATGTTGAAATTGTGAGGACTTGCATATGTCGAACATTATGCTTGGGATGTTTTTGCTCTTTTATATATACATATATATACACAAACATACATGTGTGTGCATATATATATATATATATATATATATATATATATATATACATATTAATATAGATCAATTTTTTGATGCATAAGTACGGTCATCTTTATTGGCCCTCTATCTCAAGAGTACCCGAAAATTTTGCAGCTTGAGGACTCGGGCTAAAACCTGTTACAGCCCAACAAAAATCCGCAAACAATAGTAAAATACTCCTAACAGAAATTCATTCCTATAGATGAAGTTGATCAGTTAGCGACACCAAATGGGCTACACCCATCTGGGTCAGAATAGATCAAGCTGAGAATTACAAAGGGAACAACCATAATTTGCAAGGGAACTTGAACTTGAATTTAAATTATAATGTTTTTATTTTTAAAATTTTCACATGCTTGTGGCCGCCATACGTACCTGTGTCTTGACTAGATTAAAGTAACCAAAGAAAAATAAATGAAGATCCGACATGTTGAAATTGGAGGACAAAAGGGAGCAGATGGAGATTCGACTATTCAAAGTCCAGCTAGTTGAACTACTTTATGTGATTAATTTCAACTAACCCCAATAATAACCAAAAAAAGATACATAACCATTCACCTTTTCTTGCCTATAAAATGGTGTTTTTCAGTAGGCAACTTACATGCACAAAAACAATGGCCTTGGGTAAGAACTTGGCCTTTATTCTGTTCCTTCTCCTACTTATTTCAAATTCCTTGACAGTGAGAGTATGTGAGGCTAAGAGCTCAGTACCAGTAGTGAAAGGATTGTCTTACCAATTTTACTCATCTAGCTGCCCAAAGCTAGAATCCATAATTCGCAAGGAACTTAATAAGATTTTTAAGAAAGATATTACCCAAGCTGCTGGCTTGCTCCGTGTCCATTTCCATGATTGCTTTGTTCAGGTATTTTGTGTTCGCTATAAAAGAAATCCTTAATTGTATGAGATGATTTCATGAATTACTTCGATGGGACAATACATGTCCAGCTCCTCGTTTTGTTCTACTCATTGCATTTGTTTTCGATTTTTGTGCAGGGATGTGACGCATCAGTATTGCTTGATGGATCAGCAAGTGGTCCAGGAGAGCAACAAGCACCTCCAAACCTGACATTGAGGAAAGAGGCTTTTAAGATCATTAATGACATCCGTGCCCTCGTTCACAAGCAATGCGGCCGTGTTGTCTCTTGTGCTGATATCACTGCTCTCGCTGCCCGTGATTCTGTCCATCTGGTATGATACATCATTCATCATTAACTCTTTATATTGCTTTGAATACTTGTATAAAAAGTCTCATGAAAAGTTAGTACAAGCACCACTACCAGGATTTAAGTGTTTTTTTTTTTTTTTTTTTTTTTAACTTTTGACATCCTACGTCTCGTTCACATTTAAGAACACAAAAAGAAGACGGGTTGGAAGAACCCCAACTCCCAAAGAAAGGCAGCAAATTTTCAAAGTCTAGCTACTTTGTATATGCATATATTATTTGACAATTTCCCATTATGGCTTGCAGTCAGGTGGACCGTACTATGAGATCCCCCTGGGAAGGAGGGACAGTCTAAACTTCGCCACCACAGATGTAACCCTGGCCAACTTACCAGCCCCCACTAGCAACACTACAACCCTCCTCAACTCTCTGGCCACCAAGAACTTCACCCCCACCGATGTGGTGGCCTTGTCTGGTGGCCACACCATAGGGATCGGCCACTGCACCTCCTTCACTAACCGGCTTTACCCTTCACAAGACTCCATCATGGACAAGACTTTCGCCAATAACCTAAGGCAGACATGCCCAACCCCCACCACAAACAGCACCACTGTGTTGGACATTCGTACTCCTAACAAGTTCGACAACAAGTACTACGTGAACCTCATGAACCGCCAGGGCCTCTTCAACTCGGACCAGGACTTGTACACTGACTCAAGGACCAGGGGTATTGTCAAAAGCTTCGCAATCAACCAGAGCTTGTTCTTTGAGAAGTTTATAGATGCCATGCTCAAGATGGGGCAACTTAGCGTGTTGACTGGAAACCAAGGGGAGATTCGGGCGAATTGCTCTGCAAGGAATGGGAAGAACGACATGGGCTTGTGGTCTGTGGTGGAAGAGGGTCTACCAGAGGGCAAACTGTCACAGTACTGAGGAGTCCATTTATGTTGCAAGTGCCTTTCAGGTTTTGAAGCTGAGGCGTTTCGTATGAGTACGGAAAATAAGATAGGCTAAGATGGGACTTTGATCTACTGTGATCAATGTGTAGCAGCATTGTGTCTGATCATGTCTTGGTATGAATGTAGCTATGGATCCTTGTCTTCGTTAACTAAGACAAGTGTACCTATTCTCATCGCGTGAACTTGAAGTTACTTCGTCACGGCATACAAAAAATGGAGTAAATCTTAAAAATAAAATATTGGACAAAATTAACATTCGCCATTGCTGTTGACGATATATTTGTTAAACTTTACAGAAGCTGGCTACTTGAGCAACTTGTTCTCTAACAAAATAAATAATAATGCTACACCTTTAAGCGTTCTTAGTGGTCATTAAGACTACACTTAGCGACAATACTATTATTTGGTGTACTGATGTAGTACCCCCCAATACGATCAGAACTAAATTCCAACTATTCAAAAACGGGTATTTATATTACCAAACAAAATTCTTGCGAGAGATCGTCCCCTACAAGAGTTATTATGGGACGGATTTATCAAATTGTGAATTTTTTTTTTTTTTGGGTTTTGTAGTGATTAATAATAGGATTTGTAGTTATTTTTAAATATAGGATTAACTAATAATTCATCTAGTGGTGACTTTTATTAAAGTCATCCTTAAATGAACTATCACTACAACAAATTTAATTTTTTGTGGCAATTTATTTGTGGCAATTCATAATTTGCCACAAAAATCTAAAAAATTTGGGACTCCTACAGATCAAAAAATATTCTAAAAAATTTAAAACAATTATGGCAAAATATAATTTGCTACTGAAAGATAGGTAATTGTGGCAAATCCACAATGTTGCCACAAAAAATATATGTTTATTGTGGCAGTTTTATAAATGGCCACAAATGATTAAAATTAAAAAAAATAGACTTTGGGAGGGCAGGACAAAAATTTCCCTTGTTCTTTTTGTTCTCTTTAGTTTTTTAAGTATTAAACTATTTTGGCTTCTACTTTTGCTCAACATCAGCAACTAGAAAGATTAAACATCCATGCTCTCTATTGCCCTCGCTCTCCTCAAATATGATAATTCCCCTCAAACTTAGGGCAAAGGAGAATTTGTCTCACTAGTTTGAATAATTCTTTTACTCTAATCGGTCAACTTTTGTAAGGTAACTAATCTTCCAGTCACCTTGTTTTTGGTATAAACCCTAGTTTTAATTTGAGCCAATTCTATTGTTGATGCATTGACATTTGCGTTGGGTCAGGCTTCTAATTAACAATGGATTTGCCATCAATTATCGATTGTGGCTGCTTGTTCCCTTCTTACTCTGCACTATTGATCTTGAATTGAAGGTAAATATTCATCCTTTTCCTCTTTTTTCACTTATGTGGCGATGATGTGAAGTAGTTGATGATTTTTTCTTGCTTCTTTTTAGACATTGAATTGCTAGTTGAGCATACTCTATTAGGTTTGAATTGTTCTGTGCAGTTCAAGAATCTTGTTGATTGGAATTATATACTTCATTAATGGGATAGAATTTATTTTTCTTTTCTTAACGGTATTGGTTTTTTAGTATGAGATTTTTTGAGCAAAGTGTTTGACCTAATATTCCATTAGTGATTGATTTAATTTACCATAAGCAACGATCCTTTATTATCTTCAATTTATGGTGATTAAGTCCATCTTCTGCGCGTTCTAAAAATATCTCACAATATCAATCCACTTGAATGGAGAATAACAAAGTCAACATTTACTTGCACACTTGAAACAATCGAGTGAACATTCGAAAGACAATATTTGGTTGTTGGACTGCTTGAATAGACTTAGCATAACTTCGAGTCGAAAAAGAGATTTATATGTTAGGAGGGCTAGTAAGTGATCGAATATATTGAACTTGAATTAAATCAAATTAGTTTGAAAGAATGACGTTTGCTTAATTTAGGCAAATTTGACTGATTTCGAAAGAATAGATCGAGTTTCTAGAAAAGATTGTAATTTCTCGGAATTAACCAGTTAGAGAGTAGCACGTGTTTGTTAATTTTGATCCAATTCTCTTTTATAACTGCGAAAATTCCAAGACGTTTTTCTCTTTTTGATTTAGACAAGTTCATTTGCAGTAGCTAATTGAAACCGCTTGAAATAAAGTTTTGCTTAGCATATTCTGACTAGACTAGGCCTAATAGGTTACTTTCGTGCCTCAGGAATAATATCTTTTATCTATACTACGACTACCCATGCGCTTGCGGCAAGTAGTGGCCAAGTTTTTGGCGCTATTGTTGGGGACTAAATTGCTAACTATTGAGTATTGTCTTACTAACGTGACTAAGCATTTTATTGTCTTGTTTTGTTTTGTTTTCTTGTTATTTTTTCTTTTTCCTGTTTAATTACACTAGTAGTGCTGGTGGAAGTACTTGCAGGAATTTTTCGTAGATTATGCGAAGTCTGATTTTGTACGAGCCCGATTCAGAGATTAAGAGGGCTTTTCACTTAAGGAGGAAAAAACAAAGGATCAAAGAGAAAGGTACGAGGTAAGAAGGAATTCAAACATAGTGGGTGAAGAAAGACCCTTAGAGATTTCGTTACTCCCAGAGTCCAAAGGATCGCCTCAAGCGTAGCGCAGTCTGCTGTGAATGCCAATAACTTCGAGCTCAAGCCAGCACTTATTTCCATTGCAGTAATCTCAGACAGTGGAACTCCTTTGGAAGTTCCGAATCTACATCTCTTGGTATTTTTAGAGGTGTGCGATACGCTAAAATTAAACGGAGTTTCCAGTGATGCGATTCGCCTGCTCTTAGTTGCACTCTTTGCCGTCTGGTTGCATAACTATTTGGGACGAGTTGACAAAAGCTTTCCTTGCTAAATTCTTCGCTGCACATAAGACAACGAGCCTGAGAAATCAAATCACCAACTTTCTGCAAAAAGAGGACGAGACGCTCTATGAAGTCTGGGAGCATTTTAAAGATCTACTACGTTTACACCCCCATCATTGTCTTCAGCACTGGATAATTATTCGGGCCTTTTATAATGGTATGACCCAAGCTGTGAGGTCCACTATTCATGCGATAGTAGGGGGAACTCTAATGAGCAAGACCAGGGATGAAACTTACAACCTTATTAAGGAGATGGCATTTGATAACTTTCAATGGTCCACTAAACGAGCCCAACCCAGGCAGGTTAGAGATAAGCTTGAAGTTGATGCAATTACTTTACTTTCTGCTAAAGTAGATGCTATGACTAAAAGATTGGACCAAATGAATGTTAATGCTGTGAACTCAAGTGCCCCTTTCCCTTGTGAAATTTGTGATTCAATTGAGCATATATTATTGCATTGTCAAGTTGGGAGTCCTTTTTTTCAATACCCTAATGAAGTTAATTATGTTCAAAATTTCAACCCGAGACTGACCAATGACCCTTACTCTAATACCTATAATCTGGATTAGAGGAATCATTCGAATCTCTCTTATGGGTCGAATCCAAACACTATGAGCATGCCCCCTATGAATGCTAGAGTACCTTTGGTTTTCAAAGATCCATATTCCCTTCTCAGATGCCCCAAAAGTCTAATTTAGAAGTAATGATGGAAAACATGCATATGGCACAACAAAAATAGGATGAGTCCATTAAGCAATTAGCCTCAAAGATTGATGTGCTTATAACTCATAATAGGATGTTAGAGGCCCAGCTTGCCCAAAAGCTGATTTTTCATTTGCCTCCCTAAGATAGACTTTTTCGTAAACCTAAACCTAACTCTCGTGAGCACTGTAACTGTGTTACCATGAAAGAGGATAAAGAAGACTTAACGGACTTTGAGGAAGTACCAATGGAAGAGCGTAGAGAGATAACTATGGCTGGTAGTATGGAGAACAACTATGGCGGCAAGAATGCCACATTTGTGGAGAATGACTTTATTGAGATCCCAAGCATTTTTTCCCCTAAGCTTTCTGACCTAGGTAGTTTTTCTATACCATGCATTGTGGGAAAAGTGGGGATTGAGAGAGGTTTATGTGACTTAGGTGCAAGTGTCCGCATAATGTCCTACTCTTTATTTCATAAGCTGCACCAAGGACCGTTACTAGCTGCCCCCTTTTCACTACAGTCGGTTGATGGTTCTGTGACACAACCCATAGGCAAGTTGGAAGATGTGCCTGTTCATACATGAGACATTTGGGTGTTAGAAGACTTTATTGTAGTCGATATGCCTAAAACTAATGATGCCCAAATTATCTAGGCAGGCCCATTTTGGTGACAACTGGTTGCTATATTGATGTGAGGGAGGGACGTATTTCTTTTGAGGTAGAGGGGAGATCTGCTGTATTTAGTCATAGGAAAGAGGATGCGGTTTCTCCTCATTCTTCTACATTAGATGCATTACCCCTTTCCCCTGCGTATGATATGGAGGATGTCTTGAATGATGAAGATCCTCCTGATTCTGAATGGATTTCATATGAGGACCCTGACCAAGGATATGTTAAGGTGAAGTTTTCTACTCCTATGCCACCTAGCAGGCCCAAGGTTGAGGCCCTTGTTTCTAATGATTCTTCAATAAGTAAGTATTGTAGGTTTCCACAAATTATTCAAGGTTTCGATGCCGATTTTGATGTAGGGGTTGAGCAAGTAGATGGTAGCCCGTCTGGTGGGTCAAGAGAGCGATTTGTTTTACATGCGGATGGTGAGTTATGGCACCAAGTTATGAAGGCGAAGGACCTGCAGCCAGAATTGTTAAGATGGTACCTTCAACTGAAGAAGTTCGACTTTGTGGCCCGCGATAAGGCTGATCCGGACCAAGCCTAGAACAAGGATCAAGCTCTTGACCTTAAAAGAATGCTTCTTGGGAGGCAACCCAAGCTTTCTTTCTTTTTCCCTTTTTATAGTTTTGATTTTTATTACTGTTTGTAGTTATATTTTCGAAAGAAAAAAACCCCCAAATAAAAGAGAGGAAAAAAAACAGAGAAGAATGGAACAAAAAAAAAAGAAAAAATTATTTGAATAAAATGTTGGCACCACGGTGAGGAAAACCAGAAATACGGCCGTGGGATGCCAACCCAAAAAAACCAGAAAAAATGGGTACCAGCAAACACCACGGACTGTCCGTGGTGAACGCCACGGTCCGTGGTGGTCTGTTACGGACCGTGGTCTAGTTTTTTGACCGCAGTGCCATTTCCCTTTCCCCTCACTTCATCTTCTTCACTCGAAGTCTTTCTCTCTCTTTCTCCCTTCTCTCTCTCTAAAACCTCCATAACTATTACCTTTGATCTCCCTCAAATCTTCTTCATTTTTCTTCATTTTCACACCAAATTCCTTCCTTTCAATTAATCTACCTATTTCATCCACAAAATCTCAACTCTTTTCTTCTTCTTCTTCTTCAAAATTCATTTCACCCTCATTCATTCACCATACCCATCCTTTTCTCTCTCAAATTCTATCTTTTTACTTATTTTCTTCAATTTTCTAGGTTTTAGTTCTTATTTTTGGTTTTAATTTTGATTTTTGGTTAAGTTTTGTAGCCATGGCATCAACTAAAGGCAAAAGAGTGCCAAGGAGGTTAGTTCAACAAGTCAAGCACCACCTCGACCTCAAAGGACATCCAGAACATCAACCAATGCACGTGCTAGAGGTAACATTCTTCACCCTCTTGGTTTGACTCATCTCGATCATGTTGCTAGGTACAATTGTTTGAATGAATGTGTAGTAGTGGCAACTAGATACTATGATGAGGATTCGTTGGCCCGATTGGGAATGTTGGATGATATTCGTTGGTTGTTTTCAAGAGGTGGTATCAGTCACTTTTTAGAACTCAAAGAGCATACGTACCAAGACCTGACCTTAGAATTTTTAAGTACACTCCATGTCAAGGTCACTAGAGGACCTCAATGTCAAGCTTGATATTTATCATTTTATTTACAGGGTTAGTTGTGTGAACTGAACTTAGGTACTTTTAACAGTATTTTTGGATTTCCCCCTGGCATGGACTTATCGTACCGCAAAGTTCCCCGCGAATTCAACCCGAATGCATTTTGGGGTGAACTTTCGGAGAGTGTTAGGTAAAGCACCAGTTCATCAAAATGTATGCATATTAGGAACCCCTGTATTAGAGTAGCCCAGCATATCCTTGCTTGTTCGCTGTTTGTTTAGAATGATAGTCTGAGTGTCCCGAGACTTTTTGAGTTATACTTCCTGTCATGTATGCTTGATGCTGTCCAACTTGTCCCTGGTTCATTTTTAGCTAGGAAATTGCATAGTGCTGCTGTTAGCACTAAAGGTCGCATAGTCGTTGGTGAAATTATAACGACTATTGCTAAATTCTTGGGTGTTGGGCCCAATCCTGAGGATAGAGTTTTTGGATCTGAGTGGCTTGATCAAGCTGCTTTTGAAATTATGAATTTCTGTGAAGTTGAGGCTGGCCATTTGCGTTGGATTTACCTTGGGGACTGGCTTTTGCCACTTCCCAATGTCGATTGCACTCTTTTGCTTCATCGAGGTAACCTTTATTGGGTACCTGGTAATGACGAGGTTGTTCGACCCGTACCCCACCAACCTGCCCCTCACTCTAGTGAAGCAGGACCTAGTTCTTCCTCTCATCCACTCCCACCTGACTATTCTGATATCCAAGACACCCTTACGTCCATTCAAGAGGAGCAAGTTTCTCTCTGAGAGTTTGTTGCTTCAGAGAGCGCCGCTCTTTGGGGCTTTGTCCAAGAGCGCCATGATGAGCTTCGTGGGTTGCTTACTTCCCAGATCCAATATTTCTAAGAGTTTAGGGCATGTCTAGAGACTTGGCAAAATTGGCATATCTCCTATAGACAACCACCCCATCCTTCTCCACCTCCTCCTTTCTGATCTTGATTTCTGCTACTCCCCTTCCCTTTTTATTATGATGTGCCCATATTGAGGGCAATGTGTGATTCAAGCATGGAGAGTTAGTTATCATATTTGGCATTTGATGCCTGTGTTTTTTTTTTTTTTTTT
>JAKOGI010001944.1:0-25000 GCA_029747015.1 Carnegiea gigantea
TATGTATTGTTTCATGAACTTTCCATACCCTGCTGAAGATAATGTGGGGTGAGAGCTCGGGCATACGTAATGGTACATGCAAATCAGCTGGTGGGTTCTTCTCCTTTATCGAACCTGCAAAAAAGACGCCCGCGAGTTGTGATCCAGGCAACACCTCTCCAATGGTCAAGTTGGGGGAGGGTCCAGGGGAGATAAATGCAGCAAAGAGAGAGATAGTAGAGTTAATTGTGTCAGTGTGCGAATCCCTTTCCTAACGTGGGTAGGTGAGTATTTATACCTCTTGTAGTAAGGGGTAGGATGGTGAATTCATGCTGGAGATCCCCAAAGGGGGATGATGTCTAACTTGTTCTGTTTGGGCCTCTGGTGGGAGCCCCAAGGGTCCTGTTTGGGCCCACTACACCTAGTTGGACGTGTCCTACGATTGGGTATTCTTGGGTCTTTCAGAGAAAATCATATTTTCTAGATCATTTTGGCCCCCACATTTTACCTGCATGTGGGCCGGTCGGATAGTCAGGTGAAAGATTGAATATTCTTGGCATAACGAAGGTCGATCGATCTTCGAAAAACAATCTATCATTGGCCGATTACCCTATCCTGATCTGACACTTGGCTGTTGGTTAGTGCCACTCTTGGGTTTCCAAGGCTGGCTTGTGTTACAAGATCCAGTCAGCTTTGGGATATAAAAAGGAGCTGCCTCAGAACCCTGATTTGTACTGTGCATTTGGGTACCCCTTGCCCCAAAGCTCCTTCCATTCTAATATGGGGTTCTCCTGCTCATTGACGATGGACGGAACAATGCTCTACGTTCTCGGTAACTTCGAGTGGTATCATAGAGAGGTGGCATTTCCTCCTCGATTGCTACCCTTTGATTACGAGGAGCTATGCCCCGACTTTGTCCTTGCTGAGGCCGAGGAGTTCGCCCGGGACTATGAGGTTTCCGAGTTACCCGAGTGGTATTCCTCTCGATGCTCCTTAATGATGCCGTGAAGCTCGGCGTCCTGCGTGGGTGCATGATTAGGGAAATGGAGTCAGCCCTTAAAGAGTTGCGGTGGAGCACCTTTCGGACATGGGTAGAGCGTAATAGAGGCAGGATCTTGGAGGCATGCCGACAGGAAGCACTCAGTGATCCGGAAGAGGAGGAGAGCTTGAGGTCAGACGACCAAACCCCCCTCTCTAGTGATGGCAGTGAGGAGTGAGGCTCAGCTAGCAACGACCTCTGGGGCGTCCATTTTTTATCTTCTTCCTTTTTTTTGGGGGTACTCCACAAGTGTTTGTAATAAAACTATGGCCTTCTTTGTGGGAGCTTTACCTTAGCTTTGATGTTTTCACTTGTTTCCATTGATCAGGTGGCCTGGTTATTGAGGCATGACTATGTGATGTTTTGAAACTCGACCCTCTGGCCCAGAACCTAAATGGACGACCCTATAGTCCTTCTCTAGAACGGGTGGCGGTGACATCTATGCTAGATAGTAGGTAATCTGTCACCATGTGGCAAGAGCTGAGTGGTGCATTGATGCGGGGGCATATTAGAAATGTGTAGTTCCCGTTTAGCCCCTTTTCCTCCCCTCTATACAGAAGGAGCAGGCATCCCTACAAAAGATGCCTTAGAAGTGCTCTCGAATCTTTTTAGAGAGAGAGAGAGAGAGAGAGAGAGAGAGAGAGAGAGAGAGAGAGAGAGAGAGAGAGAGAAATAAGAGTTCTAGAAAGAGTTACGGTTTGCCATCCTTATCATGGCCTTTCCCCCCTTTCAGGAAACGAAAGAGACGGCTAATCATGTTAGGGAAACCTTCAAGTGGCATCTGAGGAGGGCCTTGCATCCTCCACGTTCGCTCTAAGAAGATTACCGGGACCTATGTTGGAGCCTTGCCTTGCCCGATGTGAAGGACGCTGCGTGCGACTTTAACATCCAAGAGATGGTTCAGGCCACTTTCTACGTGATGCTTCTTAACGATGTCGTGGGGTTATCCCTAGTGAGTAGGGACATGGCTAGGGGTTTGAAGGCGACCCTCGAGGGCCTACAGTGGACTTCCTTTTGAGTCTTAGCTAGATATCAATTGGCATGGCCTTCTGGAGGCACAGCTTCGCCAGCAGACTCCCCCAGGGGGTGCTCGTGGGCCAGTGAATGGCCAGGAAGAAAGCTCGGGTTCAAATGATCCCCCACCCCCTTCTGGTGATGAAGAGTAGTGTTAGACTATTCAAAATCCTTCCTTATATTATACTCGACATTGTGTTTTCCTCCTTATGAGGTGTGTCTGTAATTGCTGGTGTTGATAATAAAATGTTACCCCTCTATGCTAGGGTTTGATTTCTTCACGAGTATTTTATGTTCTATTCTTACGGCAATTACGCAAGGCCGTAATGTCCACCCTCAAACTTATCAAACCTTCAGCTCCCAAGGAAGTTTGGAGGATAGACGCTGTTCTCTGTACCCTGCCGGCGGTTTTATTGATCGACCTTGGGGACAAGGACCTATGGTGGTCGACCTATGGGTCAGACCTCTAGGCTGTGATCCACCCTTGGAACTTTAGGGATGCCCATGACAATCTCTGAGGTATAAGAGCCACGTGGCAAGGATAGAGTGGCTCTTTGGTTTTGCTGCCTCCTAGGGAAACATGTTGTTCGTTGGCATAACCACCTCCCTCTATACAGGTAGGGTAAAACCCTCTAGGAAGCATCACTTAACCAGTCTTCTCAACCTCTGTAGTAAGAGAAAGAACGACAGTGGCAGAGAAAGAGAGAGAGAAGACCCATTATATTTCCCAACTTTCTCAGCATCGAGCAGGCGGTTGAGTATGTGAAGGAAAACTTCTTTTGGTCTTTGAGGGAATCCTCCACTCTCCGAGCTAGTTTGCTTCCTGAGAACTACCATGGTCTTTGCCCTAATTTTGACCATTTCGTGATAATGCGACATACTCACAACTCCCACATTCCTGAGATGACACAGGCTATTTTTTACGCCATGGTGCTCAACGATCCTGTGGAGTTGGGACTCTCGAGTAAGATCGTGATAGATTACATGATGTCGGTCCTGCTGGAGTTGAACGGGGCTGTTATTGAGTCTTGGCTATGGGGAATCGAGGAAAGGTTTAAGCGAGCATAGATTCCCCATCTTGTTAACCTGATTGCCAATCCTGCGCCGACAGGCGGCCTTAAAGGAGACTCGAGGTTGAGTGACGCCCCTTTTGCTTGAAGTGATGAGGAGTAGGCATAGGAGTTCTGTTGTACTTTGCGTCTTCATTGTGTTGCTAGCCTGATCTGCAGCTACTCATAATGAATAATAAAAGGTTGTCTTGTTTCGTATGGGGTTGGTTTCTTATTTGATGCTCTTACATTCTTCTTTACGCGACATTCCCGTGTGGATTTATGTCCCCTAGCCCCTTAGCTATGCCAGAAGACTGACAACCTCCTTTGGGGGACTAGCTCTATAGCGTCGAGCCTACTATCGTACTTAGGGACCTTCGGCCCATTCATGGGGGTTGAGAACGCGATGGCTAGTTCTTGTCTATGTAGTTGATCGGCCAGCCCCTACTAAATACCAGAATCAATGGTGATCGACCCGAGGACCCGTAGGCCGAGCTGCAGGATCCTTAGCCCCCATTAGGGCTAAAGGTGTACCACCTGGCCCCTAAGCCGAGCTTCAGGGCCTCTAGCCCCTACTGGGGCAAAAAAGAAGTATCGCCTGGCCCTTGGGCCAAGCCGTAGGGCTTGTAGCCCTCATTGGGGCTAAAGGTGTACCGCCCGGCCCCTAGGCCGAGCTTCTGGGCCTCTACGCTCTACTAGGGCAAAAGGTGTAACGCCCGACCCTTAGGCCCGACTTCAAGATATCTGGACCCCATTAGGGCCATAGGTGGGTCATCCGGCCCTTAGGCCGAGCTACAGGACCCCTAGCCCCGATTGGGTCTAAAGGTGTATTGATCGGTCCTTAGGCTAGCTCTCGGGTTATTACGTGGCACTCTGGGTGTCACGTGTCAGAGTGACATCCCTTCGAATTCCTGGTAAAGAGTGCATCCCTTCCCCCCTTTTTTACTTTGCTTATGTAAGGAAAGTCGAACTATTTAGGAAGGGTCATTTCTTTGCGCTCTCAAAAATCCTTTGGGAGAGAGAAGTTGGATTCTTAATAGAGAAGCTCTGCATCTCCCTTAGGTTGTATTCAAACTTACTATAGTGCTTTCATTCCCTCCCTTTGAATCTTCAAAGGGTTTGCGTGCATATTCATCCTGTCTATAATGCCTTCTTTAATCCTTCATCCTTCATTCAGGTTCATCCCTCGTGCTTTTCTGAAGGGGTAACACTGTGTATTGTATTTGTATAATACGTCTTCATCTTACTTATCAAGTGGGAAGGTCCCTAAAAGGATGGCCGGCCCCTAAATGGAGGGCTGCCACCCTCAATTTCCTAGCCTCCTGACCCTAATTAATGGCCAGGTGGTCGTGCACATTCCCCGAAAGAATCAGTTTAGGGAACCCAAGAAGATCCCCTATGCCGTGCCCATATATGAGCTGGGTACTCCCTCCTGGTCTAGCTGTGAATACTTTTTTACTCCTAATATTCTCAACATTGAGCAGGATGTCGTTTAGTCGTGGGAATTTGACAGGGCAGTTGACGGTATGCTTGACTTTAGGGAATGCAGAATGGCAAAGATCAGATTGACCGGTCGGCTGAGGAGTCCCGATGAGCTTTTGGCCCAGGGAACTTCTGAAGGTAATCCTTGCTCTTCCTTGGGCTCCCATACATCGAGCGTAGAGGTCGAAGTTGAGTCCACCAACTCTAGTGCTTCCTCAGAGGGAGTAACAAGTAGCTCGAGAAAGGCCGTGCTCAAAAAGAGAGGCTGCACTTATGAAGAGCCTGTGCAAGAAGTAGTGGTTGATGGGATGGTTTTTCCTGAGGTCCCTGCGCGCTCAGACATTCAGGATGGGCCAGGCACTCACTTTCCAAGCTTGAACATCGTAGGCTCCCTAACAAGGTTGGCCCTGGAGGAAAAGTACCTCCTACCTGCGGGGTATAGATTCGTGCTCCCGGAGGCGGATGCTACTGTAAATAAGCCACCCGCTAAATGTATAGCAATGTACCAGGCGACCTTTAGCTACGGTGTGAGGTTTCTACTCCACCTCATGATCATGGACATCCTAAATAAGTATGACCTGGTGCCTGCGCAAACAGCGCCCACGTCTTAGCACAACATATGCTCTTTTATAGCAACATGCGAGCTACATAGGTTGACCTGTATAGGCCGTGCCTTTGTATTGGTTGATTCGGTCCAAAGGGCCTCCAGTGAGACTGGGGACCTTGGGTGGTATTGCTTTAATAACAAGGCTTCATGACGACTATCGAGAAAAAGTCCAACATTAAAAGCTAGAAATACGACTTTCTCTTCATCCAACGTAAAGCGGGTTGGGAAGACCTTCCCAATTGGAATGGGAGAAAACTGGTCCGAAATCCCTATGGGGAGCCTACCGAGGATGAGAAAATGGTGGCTCATTGCTTCCATTTCTATGTTCGGGAGGACGACTTTCCTAGGCCGATTCCTTAAATTCATGGCCCAGGTGGTGGATGCCCAGAAGGGGCTCGAGCGAAAGTGGAGTAGATCAAGTGAGAGGGAGCCTATGAACTGGCTTCCTACACTGGAATATTTTGCAAACGACTTTTTCTTGCCTGCCGCGGGCTTACTTGTCCTTAACGATTTGTCTAAGGGTATTAAACGTTTCTCCTATATGTAGATTTTTCTATTGCTTCTGACCTGACCCTCTTTTGTCTTATGTAGAGCAAGCGACGGTGAAGTTGTCGCCCCTGGAGTCCGGGGATGCCACGGCAGAGTAAGTTGCTGCTGAAACTGAGAATGTCCAGGAGAAGGAACCGCGCAAGTGCGTGGAAGCGCAGGCCAAGAAGGTTTACCCTCTAGCACTATGCATTTATCCTTCCTAGTTATTTTTGAGTGTTTATATGCTTACTGATTTTCCTTTCCTGCGGGCTCCGTCCCTGGCTCCTCGCAGTAAGAAGCCTATTTTGGGGTCCTTAAACCTTCCCCACTTAGGTTCTCGCAAGCAACTACGAACCGAGGGTGAGCATGATGCGGCCGCGGCGTCTGCTTCTACACCCCTGAGGACTGGGCTCCTTCATCGAAGGGCAAAGGAATAGAGGGCTCGGCTAAAGTCAGAGCTCGAGCAGACATTCGGCCTTTGACGAAAGGCGAGGGTCACCTGTTACCGGCGGGTCTCGAGGTGATGAGGAATCTTCGCCACCGACAACAAGAGAACCCTCAGTACATACCCAAGCCTTGGCCGCAAACTTCCTGGTGGCAGATGCCCTTGCTAAGTGCACCTTAGCAGAAAAGCTGGCCAAGTCGTCGTCGCTGGCACCGACTAACCCCGCAGACACATCTGTAGTTGACGAAGAGCACGTAGCCATGGTCGAGATGAGGCTAAGCCTATGACATCTATTCTTTATTTGCCACAAAATTCCCTTAACTTAATGTCTTGGGTATTTTCCAGATCTTTGCTCGTGCACTGAAGGTAGTGAAATCGAGGCCGTCTATTTCCACCTTGGATAAATGGATATTTGACCTCGATGTCGAGCGCCAAAGATTGGAGGAAGTGACGACCAAATACAAGCGCGGCTCAGAAAAACTAAAGAAAGTGAAGGCCCGGGAGGCCGAGCGGAAGAACTTGGAGCACCAACTAGAGGAGGCGCGCTCCAAAGTAGAAGCTGAGACCGAGAAGTCATCTAAGGCAGAGGACCACGGTTATACTAGGGTTATGATCAAAATTCAGAGTTCTTTTGGGAGCTTCAGCTAACCTTGGCGCCCAACGCCTTTAGGGTAGAGGACTATTTTGAAGCGTAGGTCAAGTGTGTAGAAGACCGCCGCAAAGTTGGAGCTGAGGGTCACGATCCCAAGTCGGTGGAGTTCCATCCGCCTACTGCCATCAAGGGTGGTCTGAACGATGAGGAGACCATACCTATGGACAGTGAGGCCTCGAGCCATAACCTGGGAGGTGACGGAGCTGGGGTGATCGAGGGTAGTGACCGTGGTGAGGACCTTGACATTTAGGGCTTCTAGGGTTTTGGTTTTCCTTTGGTACTTGCCTCTCTGGCTATTAGTACTTGTACTCCTTCTTTTATTCAGTTAATGAAAAGTTTCTAATTTTTTGTACGGTCATTCTGCTTCATTACATGCCTTTCTACTTGTTGTTTTGCTTATTCCTATTTATCCGCTTGTCCTTGCATTTGTCTTGTTGATTCTCTTATGCCCTATGAGCTAGTGGCCCCTAAGTGAAACGACAACTAGGGGACGTGTCTAAGGAGCATTAGCCACCATTAGGGTTAAAAGTATAGCGATTGGTCATGAGGCCCTTAGTTCCCATTGGGGCTAAAAATATAACGACCGACCATGAGGCCGTGCTTAAGAACCCTTAGTCCCCATCAGCGCTAAAAGTATAGCGGCCGGCCATGAGGCCTAGCTTACGGACCCCTAAACCCCTATTGGGACTAAAAGTTTAGCGACTGACCCTAACACTGTGTTTAAGCACCCTTAGCTCCCATTGGGGCTAACAGTATAGCGATCGGCCACAAGATCCTACTTAAAGACCCTTAGCCCCCATTGGGGCTAAAAGTGCAGCGACTGGCCATGAGGCCGTGCTTAAGGACCCTTAGCCCCCATTAGGGCTAAAAGTATAGCGACTGCCCATGAAGCCGTGCTTAAGGACCTTAAGCCCCATTGGGGCTAAAAGTATAGCGACCGGCCATGAAGCTGTGCGTAAGGACCCCTAGCTCCCATTGGGCCTAGAAGTATAGCAACCGGCTACAAGGCCGCACTTAAAGTCCCTTAACCCCCATTGGGGCTAAAAATATAGCAACCGGCCATGCGATCGTGCTTAAAGACCTTTAGCCCTCATTGGGGCTAAAAGGGGAGCGATTGGCTATAAGGCTGGGCTTAAAGGCCCTTAGCCCCCATTGGGGCAAAAAGTGTAGCGACCGATCATGAGATCGTACTTAAGGACCCGTAGCCCCCATTGGGGCTAAAAGTATCGCAATCAGTCATTAGGCCGTGCTTAAGAACTCTTAGTCCCCATTGGGGCCAAAAGTGTAGCGACCGGCCATGAGGCCGTGCTTAAGGAAGAATATCAGACGATGAGGTGCATCCAAAATTGCCCTTACGGCCATTGTATTCATTGCACGGAAAACATAAGTTTATGAATATTGTGCTTGAACGAAAAATTGTGTTAGTAGTAGTACTTTTGCAGATTGCTGTTGTGCCATGTTCGCGGGATTGGCATTCTGTCGGGGGTCTGTAGGCGATACGTGTCAGGTCGCACCTGGGCAGCAACCTCATACGGTCCCTCCTAGTTCACCATTAGCTTACCATGTTCTCTTGCATGGGCTACAGGCTCAGTACTACAAAGAACAAAGTCTCCCACGTCAATTGGGTAGAGTTTGACAGCGCGATCATGGAGGCGTACGATGCCTAGTTTTGTAGAGTGCCTCACGGAGGAGGGCATCTCCTTGGACTGAAGGTAGGAGGTCCAGTGCTTCCCGAAGCGCAACGTTGTCCAGGTCTTCTTAGAAAGTGGTAAGGCAATGGGTGTGTAGGGCGGCTTCAACGAGCAGAACAACTTCAGACCTGTATGCCAACATGAAAGGTATTTCGCATGTGGCGGTCTTTTCAGTGGTCCTCAACGACCATAGGACGGCATACAGCTCACCCGCCCAATTTCCCTTGGCCTTGTCTAGCTTTTTCTCTAAGCCATGAAGGATGACCTTGTTAGCTGCTTTAGCCTGGGAGTTAGTCTGAGGATGGGTAACAGCCGTGTGTCGGGCACCTGTGACCTTGGCAGTATCTAACGGCCATTCGTTGTCAAAGATCATTGTGCGTGGGGGGGGCCAAATCGAGTGATGATGTTATTCAAGATGAAATTGCGCTCCTTAGCCGTGGTGATTAAGGCGACAACCTCTACTTCTATCCACTTAGTGAAATAGTCCACCGCTACAAAAAGGTACTTGTGTTGACCCGTGGCTTAAGGGAAGGGCCCAAGCATGTCCATGCCCCATGTAGCAAATGGAAAGGGGCTGATAATGGGTGTCAGAGGGTAATGGGCAGTCGTTGAACTGGAGCAAACTTCTGGCACTTATCGCAAGTGCGGACTAAGTTCATGGCGTCATCCTTTAGGCTTAGCTAGTATCATCCGGTTCGTATTGCCGTAACTGCAAGGACGCGTCCCTCTATGTGGGAACCACACACCCCTTCATACAACTCCTCCAATATCCTCTTCCCCATCTCCGGGGAGACGCAGTGTAGAAGCGGCCGCACGAAAGACCTTTTGTATAGGATTCTATCATACAGCATGAACCAATTTGCCCTCCTTTTTACCCCATTGGCCTTCTTAGAGACCGTGGGTAAGGTACCATCAACTAGGTATATGCGAATGGGTCAATCCATGCCGAACTCCGATCCAACCAGAGCACCTCATGGGTTTCGCTTCTTTCGGTCAAAGTCTCCCATTGAATGTGCTTCAGTTTTCCGTCCGTAGAAGAGCTTGCCAGTTTTGACAACGCATCGGCCTGCCGGTTTTCTGATCGAAGAATGTTCATTATCGAGAAGTGTTTAGCAACTTGGTGGCCTCTCGTAGCTAGCAAACGTAGGCCACCATAGTATCGTCTTTCATTTCGTACACCCCATTGAGTTGGCTGACCATGAGCTGGGAGTCCAAGAATGCTTGGACTGAGTCTGGCCCTGCGATATAGCATAACTCTACTCCTACTTTTAGCGCCTCGTACTCAATTTCGATGCTTTGAACATGAACTTCAGGGTGTGCTCGTGTCGCTCCCCTTGGGGACTTTCGATGATCAGGCCAGCCTTACTTTTATCTTTGGTATATGAACCATCCATATAAAGGTTCCATGATAGAGGGGTAGAACTACTGTGCGCAATAGCGAGGGCGCTTTCGGCCAGGAAGTCTACCAGAACCTAGGCTTTGATGGCCCGTCGAGCCTCAAAGACAAAATCATACTATGAGAGCTCGACGACCCACTTTCAGAGCCACCCGGAAGCATCCAACCTTTGGAGGACATTTTTCAGGGGTTGGTCAGTGAGGACAATTATCCTATGCACCTCAAAATAGGGTTACGGCTGGCCATCACCACTTTATAGGCGAACTTCTTTATGAGAGAATAATTCTTCTCGGCCCTGGCCAGGTCGTGACTTACGTAGTACATGGGAATTTGTTCCTTGGCTCTTTCTACCACTAGCATGACACTGATGGCCTGTTCTGAGACAGCTAATAGAGTTGGAGTATTTCTCCCGGGAGGGGGTTGGCTATCTTAGGCAGATGAACTAGGTATGCTTTTAGTGCTTAAAACACCTCCTCTGCTTCCTGGTCCCAAGAGAAGCTAGAGCGTTTACGCAATACCCGGAAGAAAGGTTGACACTTGTCAGCATATCTGGAGATAAACTGTCCTAGGGCTGCGATGCATCTCGTCAGTCGTTGGACCTCTTTGATGTCACGCAGTGGCTTCATGTCTAGCACGAACTGAATTTTATCGGGATTGACCCTTGATTTCTCAGCTGCTAATCATGAATCTGAGGAACTTGCCTGGCCAAACTTCGAACACACACTTCCTTAGATTAAGCTTCATCCCATTCGTTTAGAGAATATCGAATGTTTTTCGGAGATTTTTCCCATGCTCCGCATCAAGCGTGCTCTTCATTATCATGTCATCAATGTCTACCTTCATGGTTCGACCAATGAGAGGCTCGAGCAGCTTATTTACTAGCCGTTGGTACGTGGCTCCCGTGTTTTTCATCCCAAAAGGCATCACCTTATAGCAGTGTAGACCTTGATCAGTTATGAATACAATCTTCTCTTGGTCCTCAAGATATAGGGGTATCTGATGGTACCCTGAGAAAGCGTCCATGAAGCTCAATAAGGCGTGTCCGGATGTAGCATCGACTAATTTGTCTATCTTCAGTAGGGGGTAGTTGTCTTTCGGGCAGGCCTTGTTCAGGTCGGTGAAATCTGCACATCCTCCAATTCTCATTAGGCTTTTTTACCAGGATGACGTTTGAAATCCAATCAGGGTATTGACACTCCCTGATGAACCCCGCCTCAAGTAGCTTCTGCACCTCCGCGGTTGCCGCAGCTACTCTTTCTGGGCCCTTGTGTCACTTCTTTTGATCGACGGGTTTGTGTAGGTGATCTACATTCCGTCTGTACTCCATGACAGCAGGGTCAATGCCGGGCATTTCCTCTGGTTTGAAGGAGAAGATGTCCCGATAATCTTATAGGAGCGTGACCAACAAGTGTCGAGTAAAGGCCTCTATTCCCCGTCCCAACTGGACCGTGCGGTCGGGACGTGTGTCTTCCAACGGTACCTATTGAACACCATCAATTGCCTTGGGACAAGATCGCTCGGGCTCAGCTGAAGCAACAGTGTGTATCACCAAGGCCTCCACTATTAGGGGAGGATGGTCGGTCCGTGCTTTCCTACCTATTGGTGGGGGCCCTCGCTTGGCGGCCCGATCTACCAGGGGCCGAATGCTAGCAAGGTAACATTCACGAGCCGTCCATTGATCCCCCTCCATCACGCTAACACTTCCATTAACAGTCTAAAACTGAAGCCGAAGTAAGTAGGGGGTGATAATGGCCTTTACCCTATTGAAGGTAGGTCGTCCCAGGATGACGTTGTAGGTCGTGGGGACATCAACAACTAAAAAATCCACCTCCAGATTTCTGGCCTTAACCTTGTCACCAAAATTTGAGGGAAGACAAATTATCCCAGTAGGGTTTACCTCCTATCGCTCGAAGCCTAGGATAGGGTGCACCAAAGGGACAATTTCCCTCCCCTGGTAGGTCAACTTCTTTAAGCAGTCCTAGGTGATGATGTCTACTGAACTCCCCGTGTCTATAAGTATTCTTCACATGATGTTGCTAGCCACTTTCATTTCAGCCACGAGTGGATCGTTGTGTAGGGATGTGAAGCGCGGGCCTTACTCCCCACCAAATACCATAGTGGGCATGGTAACACGATTTCCTTGTTCGGCCGTGAGAACCTATTGGGCCCCTCGAAGCTGGGCCTTCTAGGCAGAATGGGTGATGTCCTCAGTATATCCACCAGTGATTGTGGCTACTATCTCGGTGGAGCATTCTTCATCTCGTGGTTCCGGCTACCGGTTTCCTGCTCCTTTCAGAAGAATCGTGGATGCCTTTTAAAAAACCGATCAATCTGTCCTTTATTCGCCAGCTCATGAAGGGCCTTCCTCAATTCTTGGGACTTAGCATTCATGTGTCCATTCTGCTCATGGAACTCGTACTATTTTTATATGTTATGAAGTTTTAGTGCTGACGTCATTGGGGGTGGCCTCTTTAGCATGGGATAATCCCTCACTTCCATGAGGATACTCCTCGGATCTGTGGCAAACTAGGGATCGACAACCTCAAGTCGTGGTCTCCTCTCTCCCCCCCTTCGCCTGCCCTTCGGCTGGGATTTCTGCCCGCAGGGTTCTTAGCTCTCTTAGGGACATCCGTGCTCTCCGCACAGATCTCTGTGGCATGGATGAAATTAGCAGCCTTCCTCAGTGCTTCGACCAGGGTGGTCTCCTTTTGCTCAGTCATAGAGAATGTTGATAGGTAAGCAAGCGCACGGTGGCATTATAACAAATCAAGGTCAATCCCACAGAGACTAGGTTGAACTACTAGGTTATAATCCCTGAAGATATGCTAAGCCAATCAAAATTCAAATGGATTCGAATGAACAATTTCTAATACACTAATTCTAAATTAATTAAGGAAAAATATCTAGGAATTCATAGAGTTATAAAAGTTGATTGGATCAAAATGATAAACATGTGCTTTTCTCTAATCGATTAATCTCAAGGAGTTGCAATCTATCCAAAAATTTAATCTATTCTTTTGAAATCAATCAAATTTACCTAAGTTAAGCAAAAGTCATCCTTTCAGACTAATTTACCTTAATCCAAGTTAAATTGTCCTTGATTACTTTCTGGCCCTCCTAACATGCAAATCTGTCTTTCGAGGCGGAGTTATGCTAAGTCTATTCAAGCAATCCAACAACCAAATGTCGTCTTTTGAATGTTCACTCGATTGTTTTAACTGTGCAAGTAACTTTTAGCCAAAAATATCTAATACTTGATAGAACAAAATCAAACCAATCATGAAAATCTAAAGAGGAAAGAGAAGAGAAGAGAGAAGAATTGCTCAGCCAAAAATCACGCCTAAATCTGTCGATCGCAAACCCGGGATGGAATCCCTGCACGTCTTCACTTCAACTCTATCTCTCTCCCCCTCTACTCTAATCTAAACTAATCTACTTGAAGGAAGGAAAGGAGTATGAGATGAGATAATGGGCTGCGGATGTGAGGATGAGAGCCCCCCTTTTATAGTGAAATTCTGGAAGACGAACAGCTATGCGTAGTTATGGAATAATAACCGCTGGGAAGTCGAAGAGCTTTGTGATAAAACAAAAGGCCTTGTAGGAAATAGAGACACCACGGACCATGGGACTCACCATGGACAGACCGTGGTCAGCTCTGACTCGATATTCTTCTGTTCTTCTTTCTTCCACGGGTATAACAACTAAGGGGCATCTGTGGGGAGTCAGAATACACTCATTACTGTCAAAGCAAGGGAAAAAAGATCCAGAATCCTGCAAAACACAGAAAAGAACCATACCTGAGCATAAAATGGGAAAAAGAGTATAAATTATCACATAAAGCATATAATTTTCCTTAAAAATGCACCAAAAATGACCCTAAAATGATATATGCTTTAAGCACTTATCAAACTCCCCCATGCTTAAACCGTTGCTTGTCCTCAAGCAAACACTAGAGAAAACAAACCAGGGAAGATGCAATGGAACAGCCTCTTTAAAATAAGCAAACCATAGCATGTCATAAGCAAGAATAACAATTAACGACAACCCCAAGTAGCGTACAAAACATTAAAAAATCAGAAGGAAAAGAAGGTTTTCGAAAAAGTATAAGACCACAAGCTATCAAACTTGATCACTCCCAAAGAACCAAAGTATATTATGTAAGCACATGGAATTGTAGAGTTAAATGGACTAGTAGAACCCCACTTTTGGAAAACATGAAACACTCCGATCATGTGTTTGAAATATATTAGGTTCACTCAAGACTCATTCCAAAGATGCAATCTACCATTGGCTTGATCAGACTCTCAAATTCTCTACCACTAAAATGCAATGTGCACAAGACCATCAAGAGAACTTTATTCGGGTTGTAATTTGGGTATAGGGGTTAAAGGAAAGGAGTGGACAAATGAATTTGGGCAATATGGAGCTACTTAGCTAAGTGACTAGGGAGTAATCAACAAACCACTAATTAACGAATAAGTTCACCAATATTCCAAACCTCAAAAATACAATGAACATACCCCAATAAATCATATGGGAATTGAGTTGAAAAAGAAGGAACTCAAGCTATGTGCATATCCCATGCCAATCACTTAGCTTTTTTTCTAGTTTTTTTTTTCATTTTCTCTTTTGTTTTCTCCTTTTTTTCGTTTTGCTTTTTTTTTCGCAAGATGACTTTATCTTCCTTTTTTTCCTTTTCCTTCAACATAATTTATTTTTTTCCTTTTTTTTCTTTTTTTTTTGGGAAATGAAACAAAAACGCAATTAATGAAAGGCATAGGATCACTAACAATCAACTCACAACCTAATACATGTACTCAACCTAAATAAGAGGGAACCAAAGTAAATGCTCAATGTTATCAATCCCTTAACAAACCAACATACCAAAGCCATCTTATACTCAATTATCCCCAAAACCACCTACTACAAAGATAAAGCGATGCTCCACAGATTTAGCTTAAAGGTTAGGAATATATGTTTGGCTAAAGGCTAATATGAAGGGATCACAACAAAGACGGATATAAGCTCAAAGGGGCTAGAAAATGGGAAAAAACATGTAACACAAGGGTAAGCTATTTGGCTATGTAGCTAAAATGGCCGGAAAAAAAAAAATGTCTCTATCATATCATCAAATATACACATGCTAATGTAGTTTTGAACAATAGTCTAGACAAGTTCTAGAGGTGTAAGATGGAAGAGTCATACACATGAAAGAAATATGAGACTAAATATAATAAATTAGTCCAAATACGGCCTGAAATCTTACGAAACATCTATCAAAGTTTCATTAAGCTCATAAAATGACTCCATGTATAAACATTAGTGCTAAAAACTCTAACGGATGACAATAGTTCTCAATCAAGACAAGAATCAAAACAAGAAATATTCACAAAACCTTCATAAATTTTAGCACCAAAAGGGATTACACGTTAAAAGTTACTTAAGTTCATGAAAGCTATTATGCCTAACAAACATATCATTGAAGGTTATCTCAAACCAATGCACACCATCCCTTTATGTAAATCTAAAAATCAACTAAATTCAACATACTAACCAAAAGAAACCTAAAACTATATGGTCTAACATGAATGCAAACTAAAAACAAAAATGAAAAACATGAAGCTACCCTTCCCCCATACTTAAATAAAGCATTATTATTCAAAGGAAAGAAAGCTAAGTACGGGAAAGGAAATAAAACACAATGATCTCAGCAAGTTAGGTGCAGAGTGTGCCTAAGCTATGCGGCGGCATTATAGCTACGGCACATGGAGCATCAGCCACTCCATCACCTTATCAGGACTTGGCCCTTTAAATCAGACATTGTCAAGGCACGCAGAAGCTTGTCAAACTCCTCAGCACAGAGTTTCCAAGCATGGCAATAAGAGTGCATGAAAATAATCATAGAAAAGAAAGTTAGTGCTCTCTTTAACAAAATAAAACCAATAGAAAAAACAAAAGAGAAAATAAAGAAAGTGCTCTACATGATTTTTCTAGGCTTAACCACTAGGAATATGCAATACGGGTCAGGGGAGGCATTATATCCACTAATAAGCTAGGGATAGATAATCATCTACATTTCCACCAAGCACATTAAACTCGTTATCCTTATGGCCCAAGTCAACATTAGAATCACAAATCTTACGATTATCAATGGACGCATCTAAAGAATACTTGGGGGAAATAGAGGGTTGTGAACACATCGGGGGAAATAGAGGGTTGTGAACACATAGGGGAAACATGGGAATGATCAAGGGGATTGGGGGGAACAATATCATGAAAACAAAGGATAAAAGATCCTTATGCACAAGCACATGACGTGACCCCTCCAAAGGAGACTCAACTAGATCATGCACGTTATCAAAAGTATCTTCTGACTCAAAACATGAATCAATGACAATATACCTAGTACTAACCCCAAAAGGCTCGCCCACCTCGAGCCTCGTGCACTGAGATAAAGGAAAGGACGAGTCAGGTAAGGATAGGAGGACATCAATATTGTCCCAGGATGATACAAAACCAAACTAATCATAGCATGCATAATAAGGACACGAATTAGTAGTATGGTCAGAAGGAAATCACACTAAAAAGGAGCATAATAAGATCTACAATAGAATGTGGAATGATCAGAAATTGAATATCTACAAACACGACTAGCCTTCTCAAAGTCAAATGAATCTCAAGCAACCACTTAAGCAAATACCATACATTATCAATATTTTTACTATGAAAACCCAAATCGTCTAAAAGGATGCAGGTTTCATTATTCACACTCTCATTAACAATGTCCAAAATTTTTCATTTACCAATACAATAACCACATTCAGCAAGAAATGCACTTATTTGCTTAAAATACCTCCAAAATAATTCATACTCGAATTGGGAAAAATAGTAAATTGCCATTATTTTTTAAAAAAATTTCATTATTATTATTTTTTAAATTTTCAAATATTTTTTTTCAGTTTTGTTTTTCAAATAAAAATAGAATACTTAGTCAAACCTATTGAGAAAAACCCAATATTCAACGCTAGTCCCCGGTAACGGCGCCAAAAACTTGATAGGCCTGCAAGCATATCGTAGTGTTGTAGTAAGTCAAGATTGGTCCCACAGAGACTAGGTTGAACTAGTGGGTTATAATCCCTTAAGATATGCTAAGAGAATCAAAATTCAAATGGTTTCGAATTAACAATTTCTAATATACTAATTCTAAATCAATTAAGGAAAAATGTCTAGGAATTCATATAGTTATGAAAGTTGATTGGATCAATATGATAAATATGTGCTTTTCTTTAATTGATTAAACCCCAGGAATTGCAATCTATCCAAAAATTTGATATATTCTTTCGAAATCAATCAAATCTGCCTAAACTAAGCAAAAGTCGTACTTTGAAACTAATCTGCCTTAATCCAAATTAAATTGTCTTCGATTGCTTTCTAGCCCTCCTAACATGCAAATCTCTCTTTTGAGACAAAGTTATGCTGAGTCTATTCAAGCAGTCCAACAACCAAATGTCGTCTTTTGAATGTTCACTCGATTGTTTCAAGTGTGCAAGTAAATTTTGGCCAAAAATCAACTCACAACATATCAAACACTTTATAGAACAAAATTAAATCAATCGTGAAAATAAGCACAATTGAATAGATTAAAATATGATCCAACTACACCTTAACAAACTACTAAATCCCTAGACAAAAGATAAACTACTCGCACTTGACCAATGATTTAAACAATTAACTACTCTAAAATGATAAATCTAAAGAGGAAAGAGAAGAGAAGAGAGAGGAATTACTTAGCCAAAAATCACACTTGAATCTGCCGATCGCAAACAGGAATGGAATCCTTGCAAGTCTTCACTTCAACTTTATCATTCTCTCCCTCTAATCTATTCTAAACTAATCTACTTAAAGAGAGGAAAGAAGTATGAGATGAGGTGATGGACTGTGGATGTGAGGATGAGAGCCCTCCTTTTTATAGTAAAATTCTGGAAGATGAACAGCCACATGTAATTATGGAATAATAACAGCTAGGAAGTCGAAGAGCCTACGAGAAAACAGCAAGCCTCGTAGGAAATAGAGACACCACGGACCATGGGGCTCACCACAGATAGACCGTCGTCAGCTCTAGCTCGGTATTCTTCTATTCGTCTTTCTTCCACGGACATAACAACTGAGGGGCATTTGTTGGGAGTTAAAATACACTTATTTAGGGTCAAAGTAAAGGCAAAAATGCTCAAAATCCTACAAAACATAGAAAAGAAACGTACTCGAGCGTAAAACAGGAAAACAAGTATAAATTATCACATAAAGCACATACTTTTCACTAAAAATGCAGCAAAAATGACCCTAAAATGATATACGCTTTAAGCACTTATCAAACTTAAACCGTTCGCTCTGCAGCTGTTGAGAAATGAGGAGTATGCCACCCCATTTTCCAGATCAGGAATCAAGACTACCTCCTGATGGAAACGCTTGATGAACTCTGCTAAGGACTCCTATGGCCCCTGCTTGGTCCTTGAAAGATGGATGCTCATTCGCCTCTCTTTGCAGTTAGCGATGAATTGGTTGACAGACTTGTCAGCCAGGTCTTGGAAATAAGGAATCGTCCCTGGAGCTAAGCCGTTGAACCATGACTGTGCCACCCCCTTAAGGGTGTCTGGGAAAAATCGGCAGTGCGCGGAATCATTAACATCTTGGACATATATTAAGTGCTCCTCAAGGTTGGTGGTCCCATCGTATAGATCCATAGTGGGCATCTTCACGTTCCCATAGTGTGGAGCATTGACAATCTCTGTGCTGAATGGAGAGGAGAAAGGGACGGGCCTTGCCCGGGCGGTCATGCCAGAGATTTTAATAGGAGTCTCAAGGCATCTCTCAATTTCCACCAGCGACATACTCCTTCGGAGAGGACCAATCCTTGGAGATCTGGGTGGAGCATGGTCACACCGATGTGACCGCGGACTATCCCCTTCTCGAGGGGGACTTCGTGGGCGCTTAGGGTCAGGATGACGCTCTAAGGTCCGCTGACATTTAGAGGCTTCGTATCAAGGCCTCGAGGTCTGCTCTTGCTCCTCGAACCAAGATGTTTGTCAGGAGTGCACGGCATATGGCGTCGAGGCCATGGTGGACTTCATCGTTACTCCGCGGCTTGGACGGCGGCGAGGCTGGGCGTTGGCCCTGAAGGAACGGTCTTGGTTCTCTCCTCTTAACCAGCCGTCTCCATTGTCATAAGAGACCTCTCTAATCCTCTCACTGTGGTGGTGGGACACCATGGGTTCGTACCTATGATAGCGCTCGCAGCCCACGGAAGGTACGTGCTTAAAATGGAGGGGACGTCGCGTGAAGCTAGCGGCTTCCACCGCTTTCTTTACTTGCTCTAAAACCTACTGCATTATGGTTTCGATCATCATGGACATGAAGTTCTTGAGCGCGTCTACCATGATGTAAGCCTCTTGCATGGTCGGGTGTTGGCCGATCGACCGAGGATTTGCCCTCGAATTCTCTGAGCCGTCCTCGGCATCGGGAGGGGCTGGGGCTTTCGTTGCGGAGGCTTTTTCTCCCCTGGTTTGAGCTCACATGGTTTCAGTGACCATAAATCATTCACCGAGCACTCCTCGCAAACGACGCCATATCTGTTCCAGGAACTTTTGGTACCTTGTTAAAGATGATGTGGGACGAGAGCTTGGGCTTACGTGATGGCACGTGCAGATCAGCTGGTGAACCCTTCTCCTTGGTCGAACCGACAAAGAAGGCACCCTCTGGTTGCGGTTCGGGGAACACCTCTCCAATAGCCAAGTAAGGAAGGTCCAAGGGAGATAAATGTAGTAAAGGGAGAGAGTAGAGTCAATTGTGTCAGAGTGCGAATCACTTTCCCAAGGTGGGTAGGTGAGTATTTATAACTCATGTAGCAAGCGATAGGACGGTAAATCCATGCCGAAGATCCCCAAAGGGGAGTGCTATCCGATTTGTTCCGTTTAGGCCTTTGGCAGGAGCCCCAAGGGTCCCGTTTAGGCCGACAATGCCCGGTTGGGCCTGTCCTACGATTGGGTACCCTTGGGCCTTTCAGAGAAAATCATATTTTCTAGATCATATATGTGTGTATGTGTGTGTGTGTGTGTGTGTGTGTGTGTGTGTGTGTGTGTGTGTGTACATCTATACATACATACATACATACACACATATATATATATATGTATGTACATATATATACATATATATATATATATATATATATATACATATCTATATATATGTATACATATGTATATATATATATATATATATATATATATATATATATATATATATATATATATATATAATATAGAGAGAGAGAGAGAGAGAGAGAGAGAGAGAGAGAGAGAGAGAGAGAGAGATGTATGTATGTATGTATATACACATATGTATATGCATGTATGTATGTATGCATATATATATGTGTGTGGTGTGTGTGTATGTATGTGTGTATGTGTGTGTGTGTGTAGTGTGTGTGTGTGTGTGTGTGTATCTGTATATGTGTGTGTGTGTGTGTGTGTGTGTGTGTGTGTGTGGTGTATTTATATATGTATGTGTAGATATATATACACACACACACACACACACACACACACACACACACACATTTATATATATATATGTGTGTACAACACACACGCACACACATACGTATAGGTTGATATATGCATACATACATAAATACATAGATACATACATACATACATATATATACATACATGTATGTGTGTGTATATATATATATATATATATATATATATATATATATATATATATATATATATATATATATATATATATGACTCCGAGGTACCCCACTTTTTGTGGAAATAATTTTTAGGGGATCATATTATTAGAATGTATTTTGTGGTGCGTGACATTGTCTGGTAATTATTAAGGGGGTACTTTTTGGTGATAAATGTGCAAGTGTTGATACGTTTTAGGCTGGAATTGCAATTTTAATGTGGCGTTCCAATTATACCCTTCGAAAAGATGAAGGTATAACGGTAACCTCTAATCTCTCTTCTCTCGTACACCCCCAATCTCTCTCCTCCCTATTTACCCACAATCTCTGTCCTCCCCTAATTTCCCATCTCTCCCCTCTTGTACTCTGTTCTTCTATGCAGTTGAAGGATGCCATTGAACTAGGAGAAGAAGGTAAGTTATTTATTTTTTTTATTTGGTTGTTGGTCTCTCTCCTATTCAAAGCGCTCTGTTACTCTGTGACCTTCAAAGTTTACTTAGTGTTGCATAATTGTAGTTGGATTTGAACTCGCTCTATTCTGATGAGTGAACTCAAATCTAAAGGTGAAGTGCAAGGATTAACCTCATCTAGGAGAGGTGACCATGAGCAACTGTCATGTGCCCAAGGTGTAATATTGAAGGAATGAGAAAGGTGCCACATTCAAGCCAAAACCCAGGTAGAATGTATGCCAAGTGTTTAAGATGTGAGAAGTTTTTAGGATGGGTAGATGAGACAAATCCAAATCTGGAGAAAAGATTGTTAAGTGAGATTAAGATAGCCAAGCATGAGCTAAGAGAGGTGAAGATGATGTTGAAAATACTAGACAATGGGCAGAGCATTCTTGCTATGTTACATATTAGAGTAATCGTATTGCTTGTACTTATTTTAAATGTTGTAATATGTTAGAAGATGGTTGTTGTTTAAGGTTGGTTGTTATGAAGTCCTCATGTTTTATTTAGATGTTATATGTGAGAAAGTGCAGTTGTGGTTGGTGTAATTTTTTGGAGTTGATTAGGAAGAGGCAAATTGTACTTAAACTTAAGCTAAAACATATATGTTTTGAATACGAGTAGAAGAAGCTGAAATTGCACTCTGAATCCATGCTTGAACTGAAGGTGCCCATCCATACATGTACTTGTCATACACAACATGTTCTTGTCAAACATGGACTAACAAGCATAGCAATTATAACTAATTTTAACATTAGCTAAAAAGAACCTCCAAAATGATACAAGTAGCTTATACAAGAAGCTGAAGATGAAGCATCTAAAATACATAAAATATGACTTAAATAGTTTGGCTGGACTGAGTTGGAACCCCTGATGCTGCTGCTATTGAGGTAGAAGCTTGGCTGACTCTTTGGATCTTTCTTGGCCTCCCAACTGGATTTCCAGTCTTCTTTTGAGGCTTCTTCTTATATTTAATTCTACCATTTTCATCCCTTGGCTGGCCACATGTGAGGCTGTTATGACCCAATTGCTTGCACTTTTTGCACCTCTTCGTGCCACTCAATTGGATGGTAGATAGTTTTGGAGGCATGGGAAGTCTAATTTCCCATCTTTTATACTTCTCTTGCCTTCTATTCTTCGTAAGCTCAAAAGGTGGATCCAAAGCAGGCAATTCACTCTCCCCTTAGAAGCATAAGTCAGGAATGAGGTATATTATCCCATTATAAAGCTTCCTATACCTCTCAACATAAAACCAAGGGTAGCAATAGTAATCCAACTTGTGGTGTAGGCTAAGAATGCACCTAGCCACATACTTATAAGGTACGCCACTGACTTGCCACCTTTGACAGTCACAGTAATGGCTGCCAACTTCACAGTGAAATTTGTGGATCCCTCTCTAACACTGAATTCCCCCCTCCTAACTAGCACTAAGTTACTGCAGTTTCTGGACTCTAACTCAAGTTGCTTAAGCTTTTTCTCCACAAATGGTGTCAGTTTACCTTCCCAATCAATTGACATTTGAAACCTCTTATCAAATCTAGCCCCAATAAGCTTTCTAATCTCTTCCAAGATAGTGTAAGTTAGCTTTCCCCTATGCTTGACAATTGTATTATTGAAACTCTTAACAAATTGTTTGTATCGTCATCTACCTTTAGGTTCTTGTCAAATTTAAACCTTGTCTCTTAACCGATGAAAATCAGAAATATCCTCGTCCTTAATTTTCTCTATGGCCTTTTTGAAAACAAATTCTGAGTATGCATTGGCAGCAATAGAAGAGAAGCAATAAAACCATGCACGTTTACCATTTTAAGGGGAGGGGAATAAACGACATGTTAATATTAGGCACAAACAGTAGAGAATTAAGCAAGTAATATATGATCAATATGCACACACCAGGGTAGTTTGAGGTAAAGTTTTTGTAGAAGTAGAGGACACAGATCCTCCTTGAAGCTTACGGCATGACATTCTTTAATGTTTTGATTATGCCCTGCATCATAAACAACAAATTAAGCAAGTAATTGACAATTACACAAAAACAAAAAAGCAATGCAGTTAACTTTTTACCTTGTGCCTGTTAAATATGATTGTGTACTTCGAACTGTCTTCCTTTGCATCGACTGCAGCTGCTAAACCATGCAGAAAAAAGCTTCATTCCTTTTCATCCTCTTAGGGTGCAACTCCATGAGCTAAGGGATACTGGCAATTGTTGTCATCTAATCCCATGCTAATGATGAGGATACCCTTATATAGCCCTTTCAAGTGACAGGCATCAATGTCAATGAACGGCCTATAGTGCTGTTTGAAAGCACTAAGGGCTGATCCTATATAAATCTGACATCTCTTAAAAGATGGATTCTTGCCAGGGCCCTCATCCTTTTAGTGGATAAAATATAGAGAGTTATAGTTTTTTTCCCTAAACACCCTCATATAGTCTGGTTGTACCTTATATCCTTCATCATATCTGCCTTCAACCACATTTTTCATTAATTTTCTTACCCTCCAACAAGTGTAATAAGGAACTGCTACCCCAAACTCCTCATCAGAGTTTTTTACATTATCCCCTTATCCATATTAGAGTTGTCCTTAAATTCATCCAGCAGCTTAGATGCAACCATTTGGCTTAGGTATGTTTATTGAAATGTGTATTGGGACATTTGTGACCCTCAGTCAAGGACCTAATCATCCAAGTATACTTATCCACAAGCACAGGCTGCATTGATTTTGAATAGACATTCAACAAATCCTCTTTACTTGTGAAGATATCATCAATAGCTAAGCTCACCTTCCCACCCCTGTTTCTACTCCACAGCTTGCCTTGCCTGAATATCTTAGCCTTTTTATTGACAATCAATACGTTCTCACCAACATCATCATCAATGCTACCGTGTCCTGAGGTCATGCGCAACTGAGTGTCATTCTCTAAGTCAATATCATCTAATGACTCATTTTTAGGCTCCAAATCATCCTCCTCATCTAATGAGAAGCTGTCAGACTCCTCGGACCCATCTACTTGCCACTCCCTGAAGTCATTATCCTTACTGTCATCATGGTCACTGTCTTCATCATCTGCTTGCCCCAGATTCTCCTCCACATCAGTATCAAAGCCATCAACCTCTCCTATTTGTGGTTGGCAAAATGAATACACATTAAAATCATGCAAGCCAGCTAAATCAACCTTCACTATTCCTAAATCAAAGTCCTTCCCTGGTTCTGAAGTTCCAATAGTTACAACTTTCCTTCTTGAAGGGGTAGGGGTAGCTTGCAATCTAGTGATAGGGCTTCTAGGGCTACAGATTTGGGGGGGCTATTCTGTGCAGCTACAGGTTAAAAAGGGCTGCTTGGAATAGTTATAGTTGGAGGGTTATAGGGGCACTTTGAGATCTTGTCAGTGGCCTTCTAAGATTATAAATTTGGTGGGAGGGGCTATTTTCTGCAGCTATAATTTCAGAAGGAGTGCTAGGAAGGGTTGCAGTTGGAGAATTAGAGTTTCTTTGAGCACTTTGAGATCTAGTAATAGGCCTTCTAGGGCTACTAACAATAGATACAACTTGTGAGGTTAGGGAGGCAACAGAGTGGGAAGCCATTCTTTTAGAAGGTGAGACTGGGATTGGGCTTTTGGCAGTAGGAGTTGAGTTTGGTAAGGGAGTACTTTTCACGAAATAACTGCTTTTGGATTTTATTGAAGTGTAGTATGAGGCCTCATCAATTTGTAATGGTGTGATGGGTTGCTTTGCTACCCTTGGTTTGTCTCCTAATTGGCAACTTGTTAGGTCTGTTTGTGGTTACTTTAGGTTGGGATTTTAAGGAGTTTCCACTGAGAATCACTTTCTCAGTAGAAGGAGAAACTATCAAATTGTTAGCCCATGCCCCAGCTTCACTGAGTGAAGGCTCATTGTCATTTTGGGCTTAGGATTGG
>JAKOGI010001944.1:32500-52500 GCA_029747015.1 Carnegiea gigantea
TAATCTCAATGATCAGGGTGTTACCACCATCCCCAAAAAAACAAGGCTTACACCAATTACACTAGAGATATTATAGTTGAGCATAATTCAAGCCCATAAACGTTCAACACCATCTAAAATCATACACATGTAGATGATAACAAACATAGGGTTTATACACCATAGTGGGTAAATCACTATTGTTGTTATAGTTCCAGCCACCAAATAACTCAAAAGACATCTGCAGAAACACAAGTGCAGTATACCATTACTAATCCGACTAGGGTCCTTCGCTCACTTGTCACCCTCAGTAGGTTTGGTATCATGGTGGCGGTTCACTAGGTACTTGCCTAAAACAAAATATAGCAAACATTTTGAAATGTGAGCCAAAATTCAGTACATGCATGCATGTATTGTTAAATGATCATTGTAACATTGATTAGGCCCACTTTGCAATTCATTTTAATTTAAAATAGGGAGTGAGACGAATGCAAAACTACATTGCTAGTTATTATATGGTAGTGAGGTCGATTACGAGACCTGGCATGAGGCCGCATGGGTAACTGAAGGGCAAATTCCCTAAAGCTGATAACTAATGGGGGTCACTAGTTATGTGACAAATTACTGATTAAACTGATTCATTGATGTACTTCCCAAAATATTATAATTTTGATAAATACATTCTGATTTTTAAAAATATAGCCAATAAACTTACATGAGATTTTTAATGCAATCACACTGGATAATATTCATGTACAAAAGAAAAACGATAGACTAGGCCTCGATTCCATTTCAAAAATCCAATTATGGATATAAGCAGTTAGTAAATAATTCTCATTCTCATAATGAGTGACTTTAATAGAAATGGATTACAAAAGGGCACTCAGACTTCGATAAGCAAATGTAAGATACTAAAGATATGTTATATTGATACGATACAAAACTAAATAAATTATGGTAATTTAGTTTATACTAAGGTAAGATAATTTAGAGTGAAAATTGATCAAGGCAAACAATTTAGGTTATAAAGTAGAGGCTTAATATGTGTAATGGTAAATAATTTATATCTTCTACCCCCAACCTCAAATTGAGACCTCAAACACCAATCTGAAAAGTTTAAGAAGTCCCACAATACTTTCATTCACAGTGCAAAATACAATTACCACCACACGACATCTAATATTGAGCTTAAACAAAACCATGCACAGCTCCAATTTACTCTGCGCAGTCCTTGTAAATTAGTTAGAACTTTGTCCACAAAACTCGGAACTAAGCAATTGAGAGGCCATTGAAAGATAACGCATTGAGCTATCCACCCACCAAAAATCATAATTTTTTGATGCACTAATCAATACCAGTCTATTCCCAAAGTGACCCCTATTTTGGGTCTATTTACAGCCCTAATACACATACTTTCAATCTTTTCTTCACATCAACTCTCAAAAGCTCCCATAAACTCAGTTACTTGTATTGTCAATCTAAACAACTTCTTTTGGTCACTTTTGGGACTTTCCATAATCCACTAAATTTGATAAAACTCATGTGACATCATTCTTTTAAGTCCATAACTCATCAAAACTCCAATTACACCTTATTTAATTCAAATAACATATGTGATTTAGGTATCAAATTAAATCATGCATGATCATAAAACTCTCAGTCATGCTCAATTGAATTTCCCATCTAAACACATCCAAAATCATCCCACACAATATCATACTTACACTTTATGCTAAAGATTAAAAGATTAGAAAACAAAACCCAAATCCATCTACTTCATACATAAACTTGCATGCATATGGATTTAACTTTATCCATGACTTACATACTTTCAAACTTCATCAAACTAAATAAACCATCAACCTAACATTTATTTCTGTCAAAATAATATGATTCATCAATAAATCCAACATAAAAAAACAAAGTTAAATAAGATTGAGTTAGGGTTTATATCTCACTTTGAGCTTGAATACTAGAGGATGGAGGTCGTGTTTGATGTTGGAGGAGTAAGGAGGGATGGCAGCTAGTGGCGGGGGTGGTGGTGGGCTGGTGGCTGGCGGCCAGCAATGGCGACAACAGCCTGGTAGTAGCAGCAGCAGCAGGCAGAAGCAAGGCTGCTGTGGAAGGAGGGGAAAAACAGAAGAAGAAAAAGAGAATTTGACTTATGGTTATCGTTATGGTTGTCTAGATTTTTTTTTCCCCCTTGGCTTCTCTTGATAATTGGCTGAATTTATACATCCATAAAATAGTAGCTTTATGGTAATTATAATTAGGCATAAATGGTGTTAATTAGCTAAATCAATTGCATCAATTTTTGGGCCTTCTAAATTTGGGCCCAAATGAATTAGGGTTGAAATTAGAACACTCCGTTGCGACAAAATTTTTGCGTAGTTTGAAATTAAATTTTTTTTGTGATGTTATGAAAAAATAATTTCACTTAAATCATAATTGTCGAGGTCTACTATTGATTTTTCCAAAATTTTACGTTAACAAAACCTCGAATTGTAAAGTGAGGGCCAAATGAATTTTTCCTAATCGGAATGATTAAAAGCGACAATTAAATGCGATGAAATTAATAACATAGCTTAATTAAATAAATAAACATGAATTAGGGTTAGGCTGTTATAGCCTTTCCCCCTAAAGAGTTTCATCCTCGAAACTTATAAACTTTGTTAAAACATGCAAGATTACCTCAAATAGGAGTGGCTACTCGGCTTTCATTTCATCCTCAATTTTGCAAGTGGCATTTGAGGAGGTATGATTTGTCTAGAGCACTTTAATTAGGGGTATTTGCTTGTTGCGCAGTTATTTAATCCTGCGATCTAATATCTGGACTGGGTGTTCGTTATACACTAGATCCTCAGTGAACTCAATGGGCTCTGTTACGATCGCATGGTTAGGATGTGGAATGTGCTTCCTAAGTTGTGAGATAAGAAACACGTTATGTACATGTTCGAGTTCCACAGGCAGACCCAGTCGGTAAGCCACAGGATTTAAGTTTTCAATAATCTCATATGGCCAATATATCTGGGGCTTAGTTTTCCTAGTACTCCAAATCTCACGATACCCTTAGTTGGAGAAACCTTCAAAAAGACCATATCGCTTACCTAAAACTCCAGAGGCCTTCTTCTTTTATCAACATAACTCTTTTGTCGGCTTTGGGCAACTCAAATATGCTCTCAAGTCTTCCTTATTATTTCGGTGGTTTCTTAGATCAGTTCTGGGCTCAAGGTTAATGCCTCATCTAGGTTACTCCAGCATAAAGGGGTTTTGCATTTCCTTCCATATAGAACCTCAAATGGGGCCATTTTAATAGTGGACTAGTAACTATTGTTATGAGAAAATTCCACCAATAGCAAGTCATCTTCCTACTTTTGTTAAAACTCTATTACATAAGCTCTTAACATGTCTTCTAAAATTTGATTCACTCTTTCAGTTTGCTGATCTGTTTCAGGATGATAAGAGTTGCTAGGATTTAACTTGCTTCCAAAGGCTTTTTATAGCACTTGCCAAAAACAGGCCTGAAATCTCTTATCTTTATTAAACAATATGTTTCATGGAATCACATGCAATCATACTATGTCCTTAACATATAGTGAGGCTAGTCTTTCAATTCTACAAGTATCTCGAATTGGCAGAAAATGGGCAGATTTAGTGAGTCAACCAACTATATTCAGATGGCATTCTTCTGAGAAGTAGAAAGAGGTTATCCCATGATGAAATCCATTGAGATGGAGTCCCACTTCCAAGTGAGAATTTTTAAAGATCATAGTTTACCCAAGGGACGCTGATGCTTAGCTTTAATCTTCTGGCAAATAAGATACTTGACTATGTACTATATGATTTCTCTCTTCATGTTATTCCACCAGAAGTATTGCCTCGGGCCCCTACGCATCTTGGTGCCCCTTGGATCTACCGAGTATCGGCTGTTGTGAGCCTCGTCTAAGATCTTCTTCCTTAGTTCCTCATTTTTGGGTATACATAGGAGATTCTGAGATCGCAAGGTCCCATCTTCATGTATTACAAACCCAGACGACTTACCTTTCTCAAGATTTTACTTTATTCTTTGGAGCTCAGGATTACTTTCTTGGTTCACTCGAATTTCCTCCATTATGGAGGGCTGTAAGGTAAGTCCTGACAACTGAACACTTGCTTGCCCATACGACACTAATTGAATACCCAATTGCTCAAGCTCTCTTAAGAGCTCCAACTGTGTAATCACTACAGTGTTCAAGCTATGTTGTGCCTTCCTACTCCGGGCATTTGCCAAAACATTTGCTTTTCCTAGGTGATGTTGAATATGTAAGTCATAATCTTTAAGTAATTATAGCTAACACCTTTGTTTCAAATTGAGCCCTTTTTAAGTGAAAATATGCTTCAAGCTTTGATGGTATGTAAAGATCACATGGGTACTCTATATAAGTAATGTCTCCAAATTTTCAATATGAATATCACAGCTACTAGCTCCAATTTGTGGCTAGGGTAATTCTTCTCAAAAGTCTTGAGCTGTCGGGAGGCGTAAGCTACCACTTTATCTTCTTGCATTACAACACACCCTAATCCATTCTTCGATGCATCACTGTAAATGGTGTACTTGTTGTCTTCCATTGCTAAAGTTAAGATTCGGGTGGTAGTTGATCAATGCCTTAACTCTTGAAATGCCCTTTCGTGCTTCTCTGCGCACTCAAACTTAATGGCTTTCTTCAATAAATTAGCCAAGGTGGGGGCTATTTTTGAAAAATGCTTCACAACCTTCTATAATAGCCAGCTAAGCCCAAAACATTTCTAATCTCAGTGACATTGGTGGACCTCGGCCACTCTGTAATTGCTTTTACCTTCTGGTGGTCAACTTTAATCCCTTCGTAAAGACTACATGTCCCAAAAATACCACTTCTTCTAACCAAAATTCACACTTCTACAATTTGTCATACAACTGATGTTCCCTAAAGGTTTGCAACACTGTCCTCAAATGAACAGTATGTTCATCCCTATCCTTGGAGTATATCAAAACGTCATCTATGAACTCGACCACGAACTTGTCCAAGTAGGGTCTAAAAACTCTATTCATGAGATCCATAAAAGTCGCGGGGGCATTAGTCAAGCTAAAAAGCATCTTCGTAAACTCATAGTGACTGTACCTAGTCCTAAACATAGTTTGGAGATGTCTTTATGTTTAATCCTAAGCTGATGATATCCAGACCTCAAATCAATCTTGGAAAAGACTCCTGCTCCTTCAAGTTGATCAATAAATAATGTATTCGAGGCAAAGTGTATTTGTTCTTAATAGTAATCTTGTTCAGCTCTTTGTAATCGATACATAACGTCAAGGTTCCATTCTTTTTCTTTACAAACAATGCTGAGGCATCCCATGGTGACGCGCTTGGTCTGATAAATCCCTTCTATAATAGCTTGTCTAGCTGAATCTTCAATTCCCTAAGCTCAGTTGAATCCATACAATATGGGGCTTTAGAGATAGGTTAGGCACTAGAGATTGATTCAATCTCAAAATCAACTTCCCTCTGCACAGGAAGTCCTGATAACTCTTCAGAAAAAACATCTTCAAATTTGCAAACTCTAGTAATATCTTCTACTTTCTCCCTTTTCGACTGAGCATCCATAGCATAGCACTAATATCCAATACACCCCTAGCATAACAACTTAATTGCTTTCATAGCAGAAATTGTGGGCCATGGTGTTCCCTCTCTTTGCCCATAAAAACATACTTCTCTCCTACTTTCATTCCTTAAAATAACCTTAAGGCTTTCACATTTAATTTTGGCTCTATAAGTACCCAACCGGTTCATCTCTACAATGATATCAAAGTTTGACAAGTCAAATTGAATCAAATCTCCAGGGAATATCACTCCAGTAGTAATAAGGACAAGTTTATAGGAAATATGGAACTCAACTGTAGAATCATTGGCAACTTGATTCTATAATTGATTTCTGACTTCTTATTCTCAAGGTTCAATTGCATAACAGATCTGGTGGATATAAATGAATGAGCGACACTCGACTCAAACAATAAACAAAATGGCTTTGAATTTAAAAACATAGTTCTAGTAACTACCGTACCAGGGGTGGTAGCTTCCTTTTTGCTTATCACATACGCCCTTCCTATAGCTGCAGGTCTTGGAGGTGGGGTCCTTGATGAGGTGAAGCCAATGGTTTTGCTGTGCCCTTATCTAAAGCCTTCAGTCTTCCAGGACATCCAACAATGTGGTGGTCCAGGCTTCTTCACCACATACACTTATTAGTTCCCACTCGGCATTCAGGGGTGGTGTGGTTGGTCCTTCCATATTTCCCACAGGGCTCCATAGGGACTATAGAACGACTCTTGGGAGGAGTGGGAGCAGGCTTCTTTCGGTATTACACTCTCTCTCGGAGCTCCACGCTCGATCCCGTTTCTCTTTTGATTGATCAAGTTCAGGGCCCTCAACTCAGTCTTCACTAATTCCGCTTCAGCAGCCCACTCATATAGCTCTTGATAGGTGGGGATTGGTTGACTAGCTAGCTGGTTACGGATATAGAAAGCTAGACCTTCTTCCAATCTCCTCATCTTCAGTCTTTCAGAGCACACAATTTCGGGGACAAACCTGGATAGTTATGTGAACATACTAGCATACTACAATACCATCATACTACCACTCATCTTCAGTTCCATAAATTCTTTTCCCTTTTGTCTTTAAACCACAACTGGGTAACATTTAGCCCCCAGTTCCTCTAGGAATTTACTCCAAGTGAATTCAGGCCCTATGAGCCTACCCTTAACTTTGTTCCATAAGATATCAACTGCACCAGTTAAGTAGGATGTCCTAACATTCACTTACTTCTCCCTTGGACCCTTTACCACTGTAAAACTTTTCTCCATTCCCCTCATTCATCCCTCTAATTTCACTAGGTCATACTTTCCATCATAAACTTTAGGGTTGCACCGTGCTAACTTTTCCGCCAGTTTATCATCTCTTTGAGGGCTTTTGATAGGTACAGGGGGAATCCGTTTTATCAGTTCAGCTACCAAAGTTGGCCAATAGTTAGGGTTCCCAATGTTGTTAGCTAACTCAGGGAGAATTGGAGACATTTCACCAAAGTTCGGTGGCACATTACATAAAGCTTGTTCACTGGATCCCCGAGCATGGTCAGAATTATCCCCTATATGAGTCTCCATATTATTTTGTACAGATTCAGACATTCTGATAATTCATTAAATGGAACAATTCAATTATTTGTATAAAACCAACATATAAGATAAGTATACCCAATAAATACGACTGACAATATTATCAAAACAGAAACTAAGGCTCCATTATATCCTTTCATAGTTGCTTGCTTACATACATAACGACTTGTTTACATACATGATCAATAAAAGAATATCATAACTTGCTTAATAACTAACGTATAGCCCTCACACTTATACTAAATAAAAACAGTAATTAGCCCTAAGACACCAAATCTACCATGTGCCCAAAAAAGAGACAGATCTAGTCATCACAATCAGAAGAATCAAAATGAGTACATATAATGCCATATGCTACACAGATTGCATCTAACCAATGGACCATACTATATACATGCGGGCTCAGAAAGAACCTAATAAAATTCAACACCTAAATCAGTCTAACAATCCCTAGATGGGTTGTAATCAAGGTCAACTCATCCTCAGGTTCTCTGCCTGAGTCAAGACTATTATCTGTTTGCTTTAACTTTGCATCATCAACAATATGATCGACCTATTTCTCCCCTAACTCCTTATCCTCTTGTGTATCATGCCTTGCCTCTAGGGGGTCCTCGAGATCCTCCATGGGCTCATCATCTGAGCTAATCACTATTACCTCTGACGAATCAAGAATATTCATGACTACATAAGCCTCCCCTGATCCTAATAGTACTGGGCTATCGGGCATCTGACGAGTGCTCGATGCAAGCGCCGATGATGGTCCCTGAGCTAGCGCACATGGCGTGGGTGGGGGAGGTGCCTGGTATAAAGGAAAAACATGCTGCAAGGTCACTATGGTGATCCCCTCTCCTCGAACTCCTATATGAGGAGTAACTGAAAGGTAATGGTAGCCCAATCCCTCTACCCCTGAAATCGAGGTCCGTCCCACCCCAAAGCTCCCATCATCATGAAATCATAATAATGCATCCTAAACTCAACCCATAGGGCAACCCTAGGTAAGGACCATAACAGTCTATATGCATGAATCATAATAATATGAAACTCTAAAAATGGGTCATGCGCATGAACTATCATGCTGGCATGTAACAGTGAGATGTGGGCAGCCACAGATGTACCCAACATCATGTTAACCGCATAAGGGTCCATCTAACGAAGAAAGGGATAAACAGCGAACATGTAAGAAATACACAAATATTGCTATTATTGAAATTTTCTAACACTACAATAATAATCCTCACTAACAACCCATCTCACCCTCCTATATCTGCTCTTAATTTTCCATATCCCATCAAGGAAACCAAACATGGCTCTGATACCAAATCTATAGCACCCCAAAATGAACATGCTCCACTGTTTGTAGTTTCTTAACTAATTCTCTTGACTAGAAGTGATAATCTCAATGATCAGGGTGTTACCGTCGTCTGAAAAGGACAAGGCTTAAAGCAGTTACACTAGAGATATAAAAGTTGAGCATAATTCAGACCCACAAACATTCAATCCCATCCGAAATCACACATGTATAGATGATGACAAAAATTGGGTTTATACATCATAGTAGGCAAATCACTATTGTTGTTACCGTTCCAACCACAACTCAAAATACATCTCCAAAAACATAAGTGCAGTACACTGTTACTAATCTGACCAGGGTCCCTTGCTCACTTATCATCCTTGGTAGGTTTCCTAGCATGGGGGCGGTTCACTATGCACTTGCCTAAAATAACACATAGCAAACATTTCGAAATGTGAGCCAAAGCTTAATATATGCATTCTTATATTGTTAAACAATCAATTAAACGTTGATTGGGCCTACTTTGCAATTGATTTTAATTTAAAACAGGGAATGAGATGAATATAAAACTGCATTGCTAGTCATTATCTGGTAACGAACCCCTGAGAACTGATATGATTTATAGATATGTGTACAGCTGCCAAGCTGATCAGTGGACTTGGCTTGAGCCCGCATGGGTAACTGAAGGGTGAATTCCCTAAACCTGATAACATATGGGGTCACTAGTTATGTGACAGATCACTTATTAAACTGATTCATTGATATACTTACTGAAGCATTATAATTTTGATAAATACATTTTGATTTTTAAAGATACAGGTCAGGCAATAAACATCCCTAGGATTTTTAGTACAATTCGACTGGATAATATTTATGCACCAAAAAAAATGATAGACTTGGCCCCAATTCTATTTTAGAAATACCATTATAGATATACATAGTTAGTAAATAATTCTCATTCTTATAATGGTGACCTTAATAGAAATGGTTTATAAAAGGGCACTCAGACTTCGATGAGTAAATATAAGATAGGTTACATTGATACGATACAAAACTAAATAAATTATGGTAATTTTGTTTAAATCAAGGTAAGATAATCCAGAGTAAAAATGGGTTAAGCCAAACAATTTGGGTTATAAAGTAGAGGTTTAATAGGTGTATGGCAAATAATCCATATCTTTCACCTCCAACCTCAAATTGAGACCTCAAATCCCAATATGAAAAGCTCAAGAAGTCCCACAACTCTTTCATTAACAAAGCAAAGTGCAATTACCATGACATGATCTCTAAAATTGAGTTTAAACAAAACTGTGCACAGCTCCAATTTATTTTGCGCAGTTTCCAGAAATCGATCATAAAATAAAGTGAGCCAAATGAACCCACTTTGTAAGACTTTAGCAACTGTCCTACGGCCTCTAAAGTGACCACCACAAGTATAACAGTAACAAAATGTGTGAATACTATGAATTTCACTCTCGGGGGCACATCCATATATCACTTGGTTAGGACAATGTTTGAAAAGATAAAGGTCTTCCCAATAGTAATGTCTTACTTGTGAGAAAAACCGATCTTTTTCTTGTTTGGACCAATGAGGAGGAATCTTCCCAGTAGCAAGGTAGTTCACAATGTGAGCAAACAAAGGGAGAGCAACATGTGACATAGCAAACAGTTACTCATCAGGAAAGTAGTTAGAAAATCTAACTAAGTCATCAGTATACTCAGTAAAGATTCTAGATAAGTAGTTTGCAACCGAATTCTCATAACCTTTTCCACCTTTTATTTCAATATCAAACTCTTCGAGCAACACAATCGATCTAATGAGTCTTGGTTTAGTGTCGTTCTTAGCCAATAAGTGTTTTAATGTAGCATGATTAGTGAACACAATCACTTTTGCACACAAAAGGTATGAAGGAAATTTATTAAGTGCAATTAATATCTAGCAACTCTTTTTCAGTAGTTGAATAATTCTTTTAAGAATAAGTTAGAGTTCTACTACTAGTATAGTAAATGACATGAGGCATTATATTCATCCTTTAACCCAAAATAGCCCCACTAGCAAAATCAGATGCATCATAAATAATCTCAACTGGATAAAAAAAATCAAGGGGCTGCACAATAGGGGTCGATGCCAACAAAGATCGAAGCTTTTCAAAAGTTTTAACACAAAAATCATCAATCACAAAAGGAGCATCTTTGGTAAGGAGATTAATGAGTGGGCAAGCGACTTTACTAAAATTCTTAATAAATCTCCTATAAAAACTAGCATGGCCAAGGAAAGATCTGATTTGTTTCACAAAAGAAGGCACATGAAAATTAGAAATCAGATTAACCTTAGCTTTATCAACCTCAATCCCCTTTTTAGACACTTTATGTCCGAACACAATCCCCTCTTAGACCATGAAATGACTCTTTTCCAACTCAAGACTAGATTCACCTCTGCACATCTTTTCAGCACAGTTGGCACATTAGCAAGATACTCATCTAATGACTTGCAAGGCTTGACCAGAAATAAAGCTAGCAACTCAACATGGAATATATGAACTGGCTTAACTAAGAGTAATCTGCTAACCAAAACTGCAAGGATTCACCACTAATCTCCTTAAAGCAATGCATCAGAAGATCAGATAAAGAATCATTCTCATACACCGCCTGAACAACCTAAAGTTAGAGAGATTTTAGAGAGAATTTTGCTTAAACTAGCAAAGGAGGTTTTCATATATCAATGATCTACATATTACAAGTGAAAGTAGGCCTTAAATAATCAGTTACAATCAATGAATCAATGGCTATAACTGATTCTAACCAAAATAAGCAAATAGTTTTAAACTTAAACTAGCTTAAAATAGTAACCAGCTTGATCTTTGACACCTAAACCCATTGCTTATCTCCATACTGAGGTGTCACTCCTTAATAGCATCAAGGTAATTGCTAATGATGGTCTTGGGAGATGATTTGCAGCTGATTACATCAGGTTTAAGCCGGCCTGTCAGCAAGTACAGCACCCTAAAATTCAGGGGATAAAAGGGTATTTCCAGAGTACTTGTGCTGGTTAAAAGTTAGTGCAAAAGGATCTAAATCTATTACTTTAAGGCCTTGTTTGATAAATATTTAGACACATTTTCATTACCTTAACCTTGCCAACATGGACTGCCAAGCTAGGGAAAAAATTCTCCTTTTGAAACTGCTATTGACCTGCTATTACTGTTGACTAATTCCAGAACCAAAAATCAGCAGCCTTCATCATTTAAGAGCTGATCATGAGCTAATAAATGAGTTAGGTTACTAATCAAAATGGACTTGCCTCAGGTACCAATGAGTCACTGAAAGTTAGAGGAATAGCTCCAAATGCACTGAATTGCAGGTTGATCTTATTTGAACTGAAATGAACTAAGGCTACTATTTTAGCCTCAAAATGACTTGACTTAGCCTGCAGTGATGCTAAGGTCTCCAGTAAAGTAAGTACCTCCCTAATGTAGCCCCCAAATTGAATTGTAAGGCTTCATAAAATTGGCCTTGGTGGTGGTCAAGGAGTAAAGCCTTCTCTGGTCCAAGTTGGGGGTCTTGCTCTGGCCTTGGGTCTGTATCATCCTTCCGTCCTTTGAAAGGATTTATCGTCAGATCCATAAATTCAATCTCATTTTCCACATAGGGGCTTAGGTCATCCATATTAAATGTGGTTGAGACAGCTATGCCTCCAGAAAGCTCTAGTTTGTATGCATTTGCTCCCACCTTGGCTAGGACCTCGAAATGTCTATCTCCTCTGGCCATCAGTTTGCTTTTCCTCCCGGTGGGGAACCTCTCCTTCCTTAGATACAACCATATAAGGTCTTCTGGTTAGTATTCAACTCCCTTTCTATGCTTGTTGGCCTTAGCTTTATAAGCCTCATTGATCTTCTCAATATGGGCTCTAATATGCTCATATAACTTCTACATTCCTTGGCCCTCTTTTCAGCATCAAAACTGACCTTGGAATCAGTGGGTAAAGGAATGAGATCAGCAGGAGTCAGGGGGTTGACTCTATACAGTGCCTTAATTGGAGAACAACCAGTAGCTCTAGTTGGTGTTCTGTTATAGGCAAACTCAGCATGAGGTAGCTTGATATCCCATTTCTTCAAATTCTTTTGGACCATGGTTCTAAGAAGAGTAGACAAAGTCTTATTTGTGACTTCTATTTGGCCATCAGTTTGAGGATGGCAAGTGGTGCTATACAAGAGCTTGGTTCCCAACAGATGCCATAAACTCCTCCAGAACTAAGACAATAACTTAGCATCCTTATCACTTACAATGGTCTTGGGACACCATGTAGTCTGATGATTTCCTTAAAGTATAAATCAGCAATGTGAGATGAATCATCAGCCTTGTGACATGCCAGAAAGTGAGCCATCTTGCTCAACCTATCCACTACCACCATTATTGAATCCTTGCCCCTCTGTGTCCTGGGTAAGCCAATAATGAAATCCATGCTGACATCTTCCCAAGGCCTTAATGGAACTAGAGGTGGGGTATAAAGGCCTTGATGGAGCAGGCTCTTGGCTTTATGGCAAATAGAGCATCTAGATACCACCCTGTGAACATCTTCCCCCACTTTAGGCCAATGAAATGCTCCCTAACAATGTCTATGGTCTTGTTCATCCCAAAATACCGAGTAAGTGACCCTCTATGGGCCTCTCTTACCAATAATTCCCTTAATGGACAGGGTGGGATACACAGCTTATTTCCTTTGAATAGAAATCTTTCTTGCATCACATAGGGCCCTTGAGCTAGAGTGTTTTTCATCAAGTCTTGAAAGGCTAGGTCTTTAAGGTAGTAGGCTTAAAGAGCTTGCAATCCTAGCAGTTTGGTACTCAGAATTGAAATTAAGGCATATCTCCTTGAGAGTGCATCTTCTAGTACATTGTTAACTCCCTTCTTATGTTTGATATAAAAGGTAAAAGCTTGAAGGAACCCAATTGGCATGTCTTGCATTGAGTTTGGGTTGGCCATTAAGCTTCAATGCTTGATGATCTGAATGGAGAACAAAAGCCTTAGGTTTCAGGGAATGGCTCCAGTGACTCAAGACTCTTACTATGGCATAAAATTCTTTGTCATAGGTTGAGTAATTGAGTTTAGGGCCACTGCGTTTCTCACTGAAATAAGCCAATGGCCCCCTGAGCTGAGTTAGAATAGCCCCTATTCCTACTCCACTAGCATTACACTCTACTTCAAATAACTCTTCAAAGTTAGGCAAGGCCAAGATAGGTTCCTCACATAACCTTTGTTTGATAACCTCAAAAGCTTTCTGTGCTGCTAGAGACCAAGAGAAGTTGCCCTTCTTTATGCTGTGAGAGGAGCCATGATGGTGCTGAAATCTTTGATGAATCTTCTACAGAAAAAAGCTAAACCATGAAAACTCCTCACTATAGGGACTGAAGTAGGAACTGGCCAGGACCTGATTGCATCAACCTTGGCTTCATCCACTTGAATACCATCACAAGAAACAACATATCTAGGGAAGACAACCCTTGGCATAAAGAACTCACACTTTTCTAGCTTTCCATATAGTTTTTAGTCTCTAAGGGTAGTGAAAACTTGCTTTAGATGCTGCATGTGGTCTGATTCTGTCTTGCTATACACAAGAATATCATCAAAGTATACTACCACAAATAGGCCTATGTAGGGCCTGAGCATTTCATTCATCAGCTTGATGCAGGTGCTTGGGGCATTGGACAACCCAAATAGCATGACAAGCCATTCATAAAGACCTTACTTTGTCTTAAAGGCAGTTTTCTACTCATCTCCCTCTCTCATTCTGATCTGGTGATAGCCACTCCTCAGATTAATCTTGGAGAAGATTTTTAAACCATGAAGCTCATCTAACATGTCATCAAGCCTAGGGCTAGGATACCGGTACTTGATTGTAATATTGTTAATGGCTCTACTGTCTACACACATCCTCCAACTGCCATCTTTCTTAGGCACTAAGAGGGTTGGAACTGAGTATGGTCTCATGCTCTCCCTCACATATCCCCTATCAATCAGTTCTTAAACTTATCTTTACAATTTCTCAGTTTCAATAGGGTTGCATCTATAAGCAGGCTTGTTAGGTAGAGGGACTCCAAGAATCAAGTCAATTTGGTGCTCAATAGCCCTCTTGGGAGGAAGGCCAGGTGGTAGGTCTTGAGGAAAAACATCCTCAAAAACTCTTTCATTAAGGGTTAAATAGAGGTGTGTAGGGTTATAGAATCTGATTTAGGGGCAGATTCCAAGACAAGAACAGCAAACACAGGTTTCCCTTTGGTAATAGCCCTCTCTATTCTTCCCCCATTGATAAGCAAGGCACTCTTCTTGTGTTTAACCTTCCTACTCTCTGGCTTGTGCGTCTGGTTAGGGGCTAAAGGCATTAAGGTCATTTTCTTACACTTCAGTTTGAAGGAACAAGTATTAGATTGACCATGGTGAATAAGATCTCTATCATACAGCCAAGGCCTACCTAGGAGTAAATGACAAGCATCCATTAGCAGGATATCACACAGAACCTTATCTCTATATTCACCAATTGAAAAAGGAATTAAGATCTGCTTGGAAACTGCTACCTCACTGCCCTTTTTGATCCATTGTAGGGTGTAAGGTCTAAAATGAATTATGGTGGCCAAGTTGAGCTCGCTGACCATCTCAGTGGAGGCTACATTTGTACAGCTACCTCCATCTATGATTAAGTTGCAAGTCTTGTCAACTACCTTGCATTTAGAGTGAAAAATTTGCTCCCTTTGGTTGGTTTCTGGTGGGGCTTCAGTGGCATGAAGGACCCTCTTAATAATAAGCATTTCACCCTCTTCAAGTGGCAAATAGGAAGTCTCTCCTTTATCCTCCTCTACCTCTATGTGGTCTAAGTCTTCAATCTCTCTTATTGTAAGCACTCTTCTGTTGGGGCAATTAGCTTGAAAATAGCCATGGCCATGGCACTTAAAGCACTTCTTCTAGCCCTTAGGGACTTCTTTGGTAACCTCCTTCCCTTTTTCTTTGTCCCTGCCATCTTTTAGGCGAGGGTCTGATTTAAAAGAACTGAAAGTCCTTACGAGAGTAGTTGGCTTAGGAGGGGCAGAAGAGTAAGTCCTCCTTAACTTAAGCTATTTTTCAACTATAACAGCTAACTTGCATGCATCCTCAAATGTCCAGAAAGGCAGCAACTCAACCCTTTCCAAGTTTGCAAGGTTTAAGCCTTGAAGAAACCTAGCAATGGTTTGTTTAGATTCCTCCCTTAAGGTACACCAGATCTGTAATTGCTCGAATTCTCTTATATATTCTTAAACCTTCATGCTCCCCTATTGCAAGGAAGTAACCTTCAAGTATAGTTCTTGCTTATATGTAGCTAGCAGGAACATCTTGTTCATGTGTTTCTTCAGTTTAACCCAAGTTTTAATCTTAGGTTTGCCTTCTAAGGCTCTGGTTCTCTTCAAGTTCTCATAGCAAAAAGTGAGGCATAGTGTTTCAGTTTTAAAATAGCATGTTTAAATGCCTTTCCCCAAGAGTAACCCTTGATCTCTATAATTCTTTCCATGGCTTGAACCCATTATAAGTGATCTTCAGGTTTCAAGCTCCCATCAAACTCTGGGGCCTCTATCCTGAGGTCATTGAGGTCATTCCTGTGCACGCTTCTTCTCCTAGGTCAAACATCTTCAGTAGAAGATTCACTACCATAATGAGAGTCAGAAGGGGAATCAAAACCTCCAGGAGGGTCCTGAGGTGGCTCCCTTTCTCTTCCTCCTGGTTGGTTCATAAGTTGATGAATTTGAGCTGTGAGTGTTCTGATATTTTCTTAGATTTCTAGAATGACTCTACCTCTCCTAAGTTCATGAGCATGTTCCAGAGAGAGACCTCTAGGAACTCTTACCGGTTACTGAGGAGGAGGGGAAGTACTTTGTCTCTCAGCCATGCTTGCTCAAGGTAAGTGAAAAGGTATGCTGGGGTTGTTTCTGTGGAGTTTGGTTTTTTATAGCTGGACTGTGATTGGCTAATAGGGTTCTTTTGTGGTTAAATGACAAGTTCCAGGATATGGAACAAGAGAACTAAATTAAGAATGAAGTAACATACTAGCAAACAGAAGCAACTCACTAAGAATCAATTGGGCTCTGATACCAGTTGATGTATGCTGACCTGTAAGGCTTGACCAGAAACAACGCAAGCAACTCAACATGGAAGATATGAACTAGCTTAAAGGAGAGTAATCCACCAACTAGAATTGCAACAATTCACTACTAATCTTCCTAAAGTAATGCACCAGGGTATTAGGTAAAGAATCACTCTCATACACCACCTAAATAGGCTAAAGTTAAGGAGATTTTAGAGAGAATTTTGCTTAAACCAGCAAAGGAGGTTTTCATATATCAATCATCTGCGTATTACAAGTGAAAACAAGCCTTAAATACTTAGTTATAATCAATGAATCAATAGTTATAATTGATTCTAACCAAAATAAGCAAACAGTTTTGAACTTAAACTAGCTTAAAATAGCAACTAGCTTGGTCTTTGACACCTAAACCCGTTGCTTATCTCCATTCCTGAGGTGTCAGCCCTTAACAGCAACAAGGTACTTGCTAATGACGGTCTTGGGAGATGATTTATAGCTGATTACATTAGGTTTAAGCTGGCCTGTTAGCAAGTATAGCACCCAAAAATCCAGGGGATAAAAGGGTATTTCCAGTGTACTTGTGCTGGTTAAAAGCTAGTGCAAAATTATCTGAATCTGCAACTTTAGGGCCTTGTTTGGTAAATATTTAGACATATTCTCACGCCCTTAACCTTGCCAAAACAAGCTGCTAAGCTAAGGACAAAATTTTCCTTTTAAAACTGCTACTGTTGCTACTGACCTGCTGTTGTTTATGACTGATCCCAGAACCAAAAATCAGCAACCTTCATCATTTAGGAGCTGATCATGAGCTAATAAATAAGTTAGGTTACTAATCAAAATGGATTTTGACCGTTCAGGTACCAATGAGTCACTAAATGTTAGAGGAATAGCTCCAAATGCACTGAATTGTAGGTTAATCTTATTTGAACTAAAATGAACTAAGTCTATTATTTTAGCCTCAAAATGACTTGACTTGGCTTGCAGTAAGGCTAGGGTGTCCAGCAAAGTAAGGACCTCCCCAATGTAGCCTCCAAATTGAATTGTAAGGCTTCATAGAACTGGCCTTGGTGAAGGTCAAGGAGCAAAGCCTTCTCCGATCCAGGTTGGGGGTCTTATTCTGGCCTTGGGTCTATATCATCATCATAAGAAGAACCAAAAACAGAGAAATTTCAATATAGTCAGAAAATATGACCATCATGCATCTTTAGAATATGAAAGGTGCATTACACAACCCAAAAAACATCCACCAATAGGTGAAAGAACCCAACGGGGATGTAAAGGTGGTTTTCTCTTGGTTCTGAAGATAGACAGGTATTTAGTTGTAACCAAAATACCCATCTAAAAAGCAATAAAGACTTTGTCCAGCTAATTGTTCCAAAATTTGATCAATGAATAAGGGGATAAATGGTCTTTTCTAGTGGCAAAGTTCAACTTTTTGCAATTAATACACACCCTCCACTCCATGGTCTGTTTAGTAGGAATTAGTTCACCTTCATTATTTTTAACTATATTTTTGCCAGATTTCTTAGGGACCACTTGAACTAAACTTACCCATTAACTATTAGAAACAGGATTGATAATGCCTATATGTAAAGCTTTGCTACCTCTTTCTAACAACTTCTTTCATGTAGGGATTCAGTTTGCATTGCATTTGTTAACAGGTTTGGCATCGTCCTCTAAGTGAATTCTGTGCATGCAAATAATGGGACTAATCCCTTTTAAATTTGCAACTAACCATCCAATAGCATCCTTATGGTCAAACAAAACACGAATCAACTCTTTCCCTTGATCAAAAGAAAAAAGAGAAGATATAATGACAGGTAGGGTCTCTTCTAGGCCTAAAAACACAAACTTTCATAATCAGGGAGAGATTTCAACTCAAGTTTAGGTAGGGACACAACAGAAAGTGGCGTAGCAGAACTTGTAAAAGAGGGAATAGGCTCGTAAGTGGACATCCAAGAGGAAGACTCAAGATGAGCATTAGAATCTAGATTATAATCCATCCCATCTATTGTACTTTCTACATCAAACAATCTTAAATCCCCATGAAAAGATAAGCGCCTAAGGGATCATAACTCAAAATAGTAGGTAAACCTTCTTTAATCATTTCATCAATCACATCAGCAAAGAAACATTTAGATTCATCTTCAAACACAGGGTGAGAACAAGCTTTGAAAATATTAAGCCTAACCCTCATATTCATAATTGACACATCCATCACTCCCGACCTACAGTGAATGGTGGTATTAGCTGTGGCTAGGAAGGGACATCCTAAAATAAGAAGAATCTGCTTAGAAGCATGACTAGGGTCTATGTCTAATATAATAAAGTGAGCAGGAAAGAATCCTTTGTCAATTGGAACCAAGACATCATCTATCGGTACCTTAGGAGTCCTAATTGACCTATTAGCAAGCTGAAGTGTACAGTTGAAAGGTTTTAGTTCACCCAATTCCAACCCTAAGTAAACAAAATATGTATTAAATTAACACTAGAATCCAAATCCAAAAATGCCTTTTCAATTTTGTGATTGCCAATAACATGAAACGGTAAGGACACCAAGATCTTTGAACATAGGTGGAGTGCCACATTTCAAAGTCGAGCTCATTTGTTCACTTAGAAGAACCTTTTTAGACTTGTCATCTTTTGATTTCCTTTTAAAAGTGCACATGCCTTTAAGGAACTTTGCATAAGCCAGGATCTGCCAATTGCTTCCAAGAAGAGAAAATTGACCTTAACTAGCTTAAAGGTCTCTAAGATGTCATCTCTTTACTTGGCTTACTTGGAAGGGAATGGTGCATCTAAAGCTTGAGGGTAAGGTGTCCTTGGCTTATATGTGACAATGAGGTTAGACGCAATAGCAGAAAGGGATGGGTTATTTCTCCTTTTAGTTTCAAGGTCACTCTTAGTGGTCTTAAGTCTTTCCTCTTTATCATATTCCTTCTCACTCACCTTGTTATCTACTTCTTTATCACTACTAAAAACTATTACAACTTTCAATTGCTCAAATTGTTGGCGTTTAGGGTTCTATATGGGTTGACTTGGAAGTTTTGCTTCTTCTCTTTTACCTATAAATATAGCTAGTTGGCCAAGTTGGGTTTTTAACTTAGCTGTAGATTGTGAGTGAGAGTCAACAATATGCATTTTAATTCCTTGGACCTTAGCATCAATATTTTGCACAATAGAAGTCAAGGTACTAAGGGCAGAAATTACCTTGTCTAAAACACCATGAATAAAATGTAACGGATGGTATTTAATCGAAAATAACGGTACAGAACCAAAGTAGTTATAATCTATATTAGGCGAGTGCAAGCATGATGTATTATACTTCTAAAAGTACAGTCTAATCTTTATAATACAAATGCAAAAATGAATGATAGCCTAAGAATGCTTCTCTCCCTCAATCCAAGCTTCTCATTCATTCCGCCAAAATGCTCAAAACAGTT